>PVJX010001040.1:134344-186190 GCA_004027295.1 Dolichotis patagonum | reverse complement strand
CTTCTTTTTCATTTATCCCTATTAATCTTATGTTATTTTTCTTTGCATCATCTTGCAGGTGTTGAATTGTTATTTCCTGATTCTTTGTTATTTTTAAAAGATCTTGTCTTTCCTGCTCACTGGCTGCAATCTTATCTTCGAGGTCTGAAATTCTGTCTTCACTTTCATTGAGGTGGTTTTTTTTTTTTTTTTTCTTTTTTTGGTGGTACCGGGGATTGAACTCACAACCTTGTGCTTGCAGGGCAGGCACTTAAGCCACTGAGCTAAATCCCCAGCCCCCTATTGAGGTGGTTTTTACAGCTTTCAATAGAATTTTTCATTTCCTGTATATCTCTTTGAATCTGCTTTATGCATTCTGTTTGTTTCTTATATTGTTCTTTGAGGGATTCTATCTGTTTGCTTTGTTCCTCTAATTTTTTATCTGTGTTTTCACTAGATGCGTTCACTATTTCTTTCACTGTTTTTATCAATTCTTCTTTGACCTGGGCAAGTATTTCTGGTTTGAATTTCTCCATAGCTTTCCCTATTTGCATATTTATTTCATTTGATATCATTTCAGACATTTCAGGGGCATGGCTTCTTTTTTCTTCTATGTACACAGCTTCTAAGCTTTCTTGGGGAGGGCTAGGGCTTTGGGCCTGCCTTTTGGTCTTTCCTTTTGTCATTTTTCTATATTTCCTTACTTTGAGCGGTGTTCCAAAGCTTTCTCTGCTTATGTGGCAAATTACCTGTTACACCTTCAGTTCCTGAAGGGGCAGTGGCTCCCCCACAGGCTCTTGGCTTCCTCACAGGGTCCTAACTCCCCTCTGTGGGCTCCTGGCTCCCTAAGTTGTAAGGCAAATGCTGGGTGTGGCCACCCCGGAGCCTGTGGAATCTCAGGGAGGCCAGGCCACCGTGCTTTGTCCCAGGCAGGTCTCCAGGAGGTTCCCTGCGAGTGAAGGGCCTACAGGTCCCAAAGAGTCAGGCTAGAATGTTGGTTTCTGAAAAGTTCCCGGTCCCAAACAGACCTGGCCAAGATGCCAGTCTCCACAATATTCCCAATCCAAACAGCCTGGGCCACTCTGCGGGTCCGAGAGTTTCGGGTCCCAAAGAGACAGGCCAAGATGCTGCTTTCTGGGAGATTTCCTGGGGGTGAAGGGCGGGGCTATGGGCCCAAACAGACCCAGCCCAGATGCTGATCTCCAGGCAGTTCCTTGTGGATGAAGGGTGGGCCTACCAGTCCCAAACAGTCATGCCGAGATGCAGGTCTGCGCAGACTTTCAATCCAAACAGCCCAGGCCACTCTACGGGTCTGAGACTTTCGGGTCCCAAAGAGACAGGCCGAGATGCTGCTTTCAAAGTACTTTTTCTTAATGCATGAATAGTAAATAAACAATCACAAGGAATATATGTACTTATTCATGTAGGGTTTTAAATGTGAATGCCTGTAGTACCATACTGGAAACATATGGGTGAGAATGCAGGCCAAGTATTGCTAGATCTGCTCTTCCAAAAGAAAATAGAAATCTGTAGCTTTGTATGAAAAAGTCTCAACTTCTGAATACTGACAGTGGATTGAAACTATTGTCTTACGCTTGTGAGGACCAAATGAAAAATTTCAGTGTGCATAAGAGCCAGTGGCCATCTGCCAGGGGTGCCCATTCCACAAACTCTCCAGCAACCACTTCTGACATCACTGAGTTCCCTAGTTGCCTGGGACCTCTCCTACTTCAGTGTCTTTGAGCCCTTTAGGCTTTGTTTGGCACAAACATGCCCAGAAGTGCAGGCTAGTTCTAGGCTCCAGGGGTCACAGAGCAGGCCTGTGTCCAAGGACTCAACCCTGAGACCGCCTATGTCTGAGGACGGTGCCACACCTTTTATGGGTTCTGATAGTAATAACCACAGGTTTCCCTCAATGCATTTCAATTGTTTCAACACTCCATGTGTTAGTTAACTCTAGGGTCTGTATTACAGACTTCAACCACTGAGTTGAGAGCTACAGGGCCCCTGCATGCACTGAGTTTGTGGTAGGGGAATGGGGTACTTGTTTGACAAACAGATTCATAGGTAGCCTTCATCATATGGTCCATGGTAAATGGAGATTTTTAAAATCAAATAAATCTCTGGGTATATAACTCTGCCTTGGAAGACTCTTAATTCAGGTAGGCTTATTATTGTAGGTGACTTGATGTGAGTCCTAAAAGATGGTAATTTGATCAATTTTTTTGTAACATGCTGGTGAATAAGTGCACTTTAGGCAGACAGGACTCTTTTGCTGTAAGTATCATAGATAAAGTCTGCCAAGGAAGAATGAATATAATATGAGGAAATGGTAAGAAAAGATAAGATAAATTGAAATAGATAAGGCAAGATAAGATATGGGACAGGGCATTGAAGAGAAAATATGCAATAAAGTGATAAAATGATTGCCAGAATGAGGGTGACAAGTCATGCTGATCTTTGTTTGAACCATTTCTGTTCAAACTCTTGTTCTTTTCCCCTGGACAGTTCCTATGCTTTTTATCAGTGGGACTCCCATAAGGTAGGGTCTGGAGAGAGGTGTCTCTGCCTCACATCAGATACTCATTGATCACCTCCCAGGATATAGGAAATTCCCTCCCTGCAGTTGGTACAGGAACCAGGAGACCAGTTAGATATGGCATCTGTATTCAGAACAACATGTACAATAATAAAGACCATATCTACTGTGGGCAACCCCAAACTCATCCTTTCTATGTGATTCACTCTGTCCATAACGCTCAAAGATTCAAAGTGATTGACTTAAAATCCTTGATGATCATTTTAGCTGTCCTCCAAGTGGAGAATGAATATTGTACAACTTCACACTTTTTCACTGCATTTTTTCTTTTCAGACCCTTCAAGCATTGTCTTTGCTTGATTATCATCCTTCACAAAGAATCTCTATTACTTTTTCAACTTTACTAGTGTTATCATTAACTCTACCCAAATGGTATATAATGAATTCTGTTTTGCTCATCCTATTTCATCCCACCCCATAGTTCTATATCCTTCTGAATCATATTATTTTCATTAGAATGTATACTATAACAAGATGGGCATTTTGGTGTTTTATTTACTATGCCATCCCAACACCTATAGTAGACTTTTTACATTAGTTTTTACAACACATGATATTTATTGAGTTTCTATTATAATCTCTACCCTTTCCAAGCTTGCAATCTACTGACCACTTGAATGTTGGTCACAATCCAGGGCCATAGCTGCATGTTATCTATCTCTATATTCTCAGATATAGGGTGATGCATAATTTGTGAGAGATGACAAATACATTCTTACTGAGTGAATTATTCTGCTCAAGGTGACCTAAAATCCAGTCACACGGGAATTTTCAATAATTTTGTGAAATTCCTCACTTCCTGAGTCTTTTGAACCATTTCTGCAGAGGCTGATTTCACATTCCATCACTAGTATCACTCAGCCTTCTGCAGTGATGCACTGCAGTACTAAAAACCTGGGACCTGGAGTTATAGATGTAGCTTCCAGACCCAGCACCTGTATTTATAGCCTTTCTGATTTTAACTTCTATGAATCTTGGTTTATTTATATTTTTTGTTTCTTCATTTTTAAGTGAAGATGAACATTATATTGTCTTTCAATGACTTACTCTAAGGATTAAATAAGGTGATGCATTGTTAAGCTAAATGTATCAAGTGTATAGTAAGTATCTATTACTAATGATATATTTTTGAAAAACTCATCTATTTGCAATCTTATTACATGATTCTGGAGCTTCTGTTATACAGCTTGATTCTGTTTTTCTTGTGGCATCAATGGTTATGAATCCATCTTCTTGCTCTCAGCATCCTCTGAGTAAGACATGCTTGCAAGGAAGGAGAGAGGGGCTTGGAGTAAAAGGTGGTGACTGGGTAGATATGCTGAGACCTGAAGTCTTCCAAAGCATAGATATGGAAACAGAAGAAATCAATTCCCTTCTTTAACCTCTGCTTTTTCCTTTGATCTGAGCATGACAATTATCTATAGCACAGAGTTGATGAGAACATTTAGAAAGATCACATTTGGACAGAGTGTAAAAGCAACTAGGTAGTTAATACCAAGCAATGCCTGTCTGCTGGCTGTGTAAAATTCCTTGCCAGAAGGTGGGGTATCCATTAAAACCAGTTGCCTTCTCTCTACTACTTCTATGGTTCTGAATCTTTTACTATATGCTCTTTTTATATTTTGTGTAATTTCACCGCAATGTGAAATCTGGATGGAAATATCTCCGAGTCTCTTGTGGATGATTGCTTTACACCCAAATCACAAAATCTGATTATAAGTTTGTAAATGTCTTTGCTTGCAGAGAGAGAGCGACCCATATTATTAATGGTCATAAAATTAAATTACCCAATGCATTTCTATTCTGGAAGAAAAACTGATCCATGTTCCCTAGTCAGCCTGCATAACGTAGATATATAAACAAAATGCAGGAGGGGGGCACCCACCATGCTATTTATTCAGTTCCAAAACATTTTCCACACACCATATGGCAAGACTGTTTTTCCTTCTCAAGACTTTTTCACAGATGTAATTATAATTTTTTTCACCTTCCCCAGAGAGATCATCTTAAGTATTGTAAAGATTGTGTGAAACTTGAGACCTTACACAGAACTTTGTTGTTATAGCAGTCAGTCTTTTCCTCTTTTGCCAAGTTCAGTCACTGGGCACTGGATAGTTGCTCTGCAAAGCATCTAGTTTTCCTGTGGAATATTAATTATACCTGAAAGTTCAGTGTTATTGTGGTGATTTCCTCATCTGCATCACCATCTCTCCAGTAGGAATGTGAGTCAACTGGAAATACCTTGTGGTCTCCAATCCCTAGGGTATAGACCAGTACCAGTTGGTGGCCTCTTAGGAACCAGGCTTCACAGCAGGAGGTGAGCAGTAGACAAGTGACTGAAGTATGATGTGTATTTGTAGCCATTCATCGCTCACATCACCACATGAAACCCACCTCCTGTCATATCAGCTCAGGGGTCAGATTCTCATGGGGTTGGGTGATATACTGTGAGCCGTGCATGTGAAGGTTGTATGTTGAATATGAGGAGCTAATGTAAAAATAATAGCAATAAACAGTGTACCATGCAATAGTAATAGTAATAAAGTACACGATAGTGTAATGTGCTCGAGTCATCCCAAAACCACCCCTCCCATCTTGATTCATGGAAAATGTCTTCATGAAATTGCTTCCTCATGCCAAAGTGGTTGGGAACTGATAGGATTTACTATATGCATAAGACATGCCCCCCATCTTTGCCTGTTAAAGATTATCTCTGGAATGATCTCTGATTCCACTGAAGAACAGATCTTACTGATACTTCCACACTATGTTCTTATAGCTGGAGGGAACTTCACACATAACCATCACTTATGTCATATGGTACTAAGAGGGGACTGAACACAAGGAAAAGTTTGTTAAATAATTATTGTCTATATCAGTCTGAATTTTATTAGAGAAATAGATTTTATAACACCAATATACAAATGTATATTTGTATGATGTAAGAAATTTGTATGATATAATTTCTTACATCATGCAAATGTAAGAAATGTAAGAAATTACAAGACTGGCATATGACAGCCAGCCAATTTTGAATGAGGAAGACTAGAGATAAAAGTTTCAGTCCAAGGTATGGAGCTCACTGGAGTGCTCCCTGCAAGTCCTATCAGGAGGCTGATAGCCTATGCTGGATGGCTGAAGGAGCCAAGGTGGAAGCCAAAGAGTCTGTACTAGAAGCCAGGAGACACATCCAAGCTGAAAGTGAAGAGTGGAACTCCTCTGAAGAACAGAAGTCCATCTGTACTTTCTCATTTCTCTTGATCCAGCCCTAGTCTGGGTCCTCTATACTCTTGGGTGCAGACAGCTTCCCTAGGGAAAGTCCTTTACATGCTAGGGTGTAGAATTTCTAAGCTGGCTTAGTTACACTTCTCAACTTCTCATATTGGCACAATAACCAGCCATTCCAATGTCTTAGTTCATTTGGGCTTCTGTAACAAAATGCCACAAACTTGGTTGTTCTTTTATTTATTTATTAATTTCTTTTATCTAGATCTTTTTTATTTAAAGAGAAAAAACAGAAAAAGTAAGAAGCAAATAAGAAATTAAACAAAAATAAAAGCAAAATGACAGCAACAACAAAAAACTGGAAATACAGGATTTCAAAACATGATGATAGGAATTCAACAATGATTGTTATATTGCATATTGTTATCCTCAGAGTAATTTCTCAGGCTACAAAATACAGGTATGCAGTATTTATCAAACAATATATTTTCTTTTGGTCAGTTTCTTTCTCTTTTACTATATCTATTGTAACTTTTAGATATTATTTACTCTTTCAGTTTTTTACTCTATTGAGACAATAAAGTGTTTACACATGGAAATCTTATTTATTTCACTTATGAGTTTTGTTTCTAATTGTATCTATTTGCCTGTAAAAGCCTTGAGCTTATCATTCTTTATGGCTAAGTAATAGTCCCTTATATAAAAATACCACTTTTTTTAATCCATTCCTCAGTTGATGGGAATTTGGGTTGCTTCCAAGATTCAGCAGTTACAAATTATGCTGCTATAAAGATGGGTGCATATATATCACTGTAGGATGTTTTAAATTCTGGGTACCTAAACCAAAAATGGTCATCTTTGATAAATGCACAATTTGAAAAAAATACAAATGGCAAATAAATATATGAAAAAATATTCAACATCATTGGTCATTTGATAAGTGGAAATTAAAACAACACTAAGATATCCTTTTACTCCAGAAAGAATAGCTAATGCCAAGAAATTAAACAATAACAAATGTGAGTGAGGCTGTGGGGGAAAAGGAACCCTTCTCTGTTGTTGGTGGGAGGGTAAACTGGTATAACCAACGTGGAAATCAATATGGAGATTCCTCAAAAACCTAGGATTAGAGGTTCCATTTGACCAAACTGGGTTGTTCTTAAGCAGCAAAAATTTATACCCTTAGGTTCTGAGCCCAAGATAAAGCCAAGGTATTAAAATTTCCAGAGTCCAGCAAAGGTTAGATTTCTGGTTCACTGATGATAGCTTTTCACTGTGTTTTCACATGATCAAAGGTCTCTGTGATAGGGTACAATTACCTCATAAGTTTATTATCTCAAAAAGCCCCACATTTTAATGCTATCACACTGGTAATTATGTTTCAGCATTTTAACTTTAAGAGGACACACATTTTAAGACTATAACATTTGTTGATTTTAATTTTTCAGCTGCATAGGAATACCCACAAAGGTTCTGTTCTGATCTGCTTTGTTCTGTCCTCTTTTGTTTTATTCTCTTTAAAATAAAAAGAGGAATACCCACAAAGATTGATTTAGGTCAGCTTAGAAAGTCCATGCAGATATGACCAGGCATTCCTGAGAAGAAAGAGACTCCCCTCCTCCATTTATCACATGCTTGCTAGGTGTGTTAGGCTGTGTGTTAAGTGATTTGTGCTCACCACCTTATTCAGGTTTATAGTAATTCTGTAAAGTGAGTATTACTATTATAGTATTCCACAGGTGGAAACTGAGGCTCATAATGCCTAAGGACTGTGGTGAATGATACAGATGGTGGCTCTATCATAATGTTATAAGGCTAACAATAGTTACAGTGACTGCAGTGTTGGGTCCTGTGTTCACACCCCATGCTGCTACACAAAGCAACCTTTAGTGACCTATGTTAGTCACATTTCTGTCATTATGGCAAAGTACCTGAGATAATCAACTTGAGGAAAGATTTATCTTGGCTCATACTTTTGGTGGTTTCTGTCCATGGCCAGCTGGCTCTATTGCTTTTGGGCTTGGGTGAGGCAGAATAATCATGGCAGGGGACATGTGGCAGAGACCACTTACAGGAAGAAAAAGGAGAGTGAGGAAGCCATAGGGTTCCAACATCCCCTTCAGGAACACACCCTTATTGAACTGCCACCATGCCCCTACCCCATGATGATGCCTTAGGCTGGTGGCCTAGCTTCTAACAAATGAGACATTGGGGCGACAATTCAGATCCAAGAGATGACATGACCCCTTTTGAAAATGAGGAACTGGGAATTCCGGAGGTATAAATAACTTATGTTCAAGTTCACACAGCTAGCAAATGTACTCTTACTTAGCTCTTACCCAGTTCGCCACACAAGATACACAGCATATCACATACCCGCTGAGTTTTAAAACAGGGAAACCTTAACCTCCGTTTATATCCTTGTTTCTATGGGGTGATGTCTTCCAAACTTCAAACATCTGAGTTACAAAGGCGCTTTTGGCAAACTAACCTGTTTATGTGTTGAACACTGTCTGTATCTTCATACTGATAGAGTGTGTCTGGCAAGAATAAGAATCGTCTTGTGATTTACCAGATGGCAATTCAGTTCTCCAGCTGGATTGGAAATCCCAGAGGACCAAGCTTTTCATGAAAGTTTCCAGCCATGCTACCCCTGCACTGCAGCTTTACTGCCAGACATGGATCTTCGTGGCCCCCAGGCTGGGAAAACTCTGGTCCAGCAGAACGAGCAGGTCACCTAGGTCTGCAAAGTCCCATTTCCTATGTCTGCAAGGTGAAATTTTCCTTGGGCATTTTGTCAGTGGGTGCATTCTGCATCAGAGTGATCATAGTGGCATGAATCCTCCAAAATTTCACAATCATAAATCAATTCTAGCAAAATGGAAAACGTCAATCCTGTAAAAGTCACCCATGGAAGGAGCATGTGTAGGATTTAGAGTAGTAGTTTTTGAATGTTTTGACCACAGATTTCAGAAATATATACAAACACACTGTGACCCAGTACATATGTAAGTTTAAGGTGCATACATGCATATAAGTAGAATATATCCTATATTTGAAACGTAAGTATATATAACTGAAACAAAAGCTCACCAAACAATACTTACTCTTGTATATGATTTCAGCTTATTTTTTATTCTAATCCATTGCATTAAACTTATTCAATTCTATTATTTTTATATTAGACAAGTTATAAACAAACAAGCTATTTTAAAAATCACTGTTGTAGTGAGGGTTCTAGTTGCAACCCCGGAGTATTAGACTTACCCTCTCATACTCAGTATCTTCATCTGTAAAATGGCTGTAATACTGTTATTATCCCCCCAAGTTGTAGTGAGGGTTAAATAAAACAATGTCCCCAATATTTAATGAATGACAGCTTTTACAATAAAAATCATGAATTACTATATAGTCTGTATCTTTCACTGTAAAGATAGGAAAGTGATGAATAGGTTTACCAGAGGTCACTCCAGTAATGACAAAGTTTGGTACCAGAGCTCAAACTTCTGACACATACCATTAGGGTAGCCACCTCCAAAGTGTCCTGCTTTTAGAAGCTGCATTAGCTGCCCAGGAGGATGAATGACCAGCATGTCTTCACGTGCCGCTCGTCCTCTGCATTCATAGGGCCTCACTGGAACCCACTCTTTTGCAATTTCTTACTGTGACTTTTGAAGAAAACCCGTGCCCTAGGGAGACATGTGCTTTGCCACCTGTTGAGTATAATAGCTAGTAAATGGCTTCACTGGTCAGAGAAAGAAAGCCATGGGGATGCTCAAATGGAGAAAAAGTCTCCCAAAGGGCTCTCTTAGTCATTCTAAGTCTCCAGGGAGATTGGTTCTGGGTAGAACAGACGGTGGAGTGTGCATAAATTTGGAGAGTGGTCTAAGAGAACTGCAGGTGTGGGGTTTTGTAGGGTAGCTGATAGTCCCGGGTGAAGGGACCAAAATAAGAGCATCTGTATCTTCATCTTCACACAGGTGTAGGATAGGGAACTAAGTCACAGCTTTCCCATCCAGGATTTCTTGTGATTACACAGTGGTTCCCCATGCCTTTGCTCAGGCAGTTCTTCCTGACAATAACGCTGTCCTTTTCAACAAAACTCAAGTCTTTCCCATCCTATGGGGAGGGGAACTGAGGCTTTTCTCTCATGGCTTCCTAACTTCTCACCTAGAAGATATGCCATGGTGTATGGCATATTTGGGGGGGGATAGTTATCATTTTCTAACTGTATTATAGGTAAGAATATAAAATCATTCTTTGCTGCTAATGAAGAAGCCCCTCAATGGATAGAATCTGTTTCTGATATATCTGTGTGTTTTTTTGGGAACCTAGCAGTTTTTGCTCACCTGCAACACTTCCAAACATATGTTGAGTGGATGAACCTATGAAAAATAGATGAGGGTATGGGTAGTTGGAGGACATAAAACTGCTTCATATCATCAGGACAAATTGTTGAGAATGTATTAACAAGTTTGTGTTTTCCATATTAAACTGTAAGCTGGATGTTCTCACTGTTGGGTGCTTATGGTATCATCTGGTGAGTTTATATAAAATACCACAGCCTCCCCTCCAGAAATCCTGTTTAAGTCGGTCAAGGCTAAGACCTGAGGCATCCATATAGTTAACATTCTTTCTTAGCAATTCTAGTGTGCGGTCATGGTTCAGAGCCACTGCTGTTGGCTTTTTGATTAAAAGGAAAATGATACGTGGAAGTACCTGGTAGAGTAGCTGGTACCAGCACGTGTTCTGTAAATGTAGCTGGTGATGCTCTGTAAATGCACGTGAACACATCGTTTCCTTCCCTCCTCTTGGGGGTTGAAACTATATTATACATCCTTCCTGCACACAGAGCTGAGCCCAAGGGGTGAGTTAAAGAGAGTGGAATAGATGTCTCAGTGGGGAATGTAATGTGTTGTCCAGTGAGCCAGCCCAGAGAATATGCTACCCACTTTCAGAGCTGGGATAAGATTGTTGTTACTGTAACATTTAGAGAAGCTTTGTGAGTCAGTTTAGAGTTCAACTGATCCTCAGTGAGGAATCCAAAGTTGGTGAACTGACAAACCAACAAACAAACAAAAGCAAGCAGAAGAGAAACACAGGTTTCACAAAGACAGGGGAGAGTTATGCATCGGGCCCAGAGCTCAGTATTTTACATGCATGCTCTTATTTCAGGCTCTCAGGAGCTGTTGGTGTTCTCATTTTATACGTGATGAGCCACGGTTCAGAGAAGTAAGCAATCTGTTTGAGATCATGTGGATAGGAAGTTGCAGAGCTGAGATTACGATGGGCATTAATCTGAGACATTGCCTGCTAGAAAGAAAAGGTATGGGGAGGGGGCAAGATGTGTAAAGTCTGGTTGAGTAGATAGAGTTAGAGAGAGAAAAAGAGGAAGACAGATTAGGAAGGCACGTTTGGATGAGACTACATAGGTCAGTGTACCTACAGATTTGGAACTTTTCCTTGCGGGCCAGAGCCAGTCATGCATTTTTGAGTGACATGATGAATGTGGTTAAAAGTACAGAGATCATGCGCTAGTAGGGTTGACAGAAGCCTTGGGGTAAGTTGTTTAATCTATAACTGGCCTAATGAGAAAATTGATTTTACCATTCCTAAATTATTCTTGCTAGGGATCAAGCCCAACAATTCAATCCTTTCTAGGAATGAATTTGTAAGCATCAGTGCAAACAGGTTTAGGATCTCGTTTTAATCTTTATTCTCTCTAGGGGGTCTTCCAAAAACAAGAATGTTTTACTGAACAACTACTACACACCAGATCCAGTGTCACTACTGCAAGCTGCAGAATAAAAGCTAAAGAAAATTCCGTCTGTTCGGTTCATCTTTCCCTGCTTGTGGCGATGCCCTTGGAAGACTAAGTCAGAATTGACTCATCAGAAGCTTCCTATTATCTCTCAGCCATCTTTGTACTAAGCTAAAAATGCAGAGAATTACCTTAACATACCCAACTGGGTCTTATTTTCCAAGCTGCTTTCATCTGTTCTCTTGCTTTCTTTTGAACTACATCCAATTTATCACTTTTTTCTTTTCTTTCTGGAAACATGATACTCAGAATTGAACACAGCTGTCCAATTAAGTCTTAACCACAGCCAACTAGGGCATAGTAATTGTCTAGCTTGTTTTACATGGTGAAATCTTATTAATAGGTAGATAGGGAGGGGAGTGCAAGTATATGAGGCACCTTTGAATTGTTTTAAAGCAACACATGCCAAGGTGGGCAGCAGAAATTAATAAGCCAAATAAGCTGCCTTGAAAACATGTTTATTTAATTTTGGGGAGCATGTTTTACCTGAGAAGGTTTGTATTCATTTATTTTATTACCTTGACATTTTCATACTCCTGGTAACATTTTTTTTAACTTAAGCTTTTGCTCAGGTACTGGGTAAAGCTGTTCTTCAGATGAAAGCTGTTATGTACTCAGAGCTTAATGTTTAAAAGTTCTCAAGCCCTGCTAAACTAAAGACACTGCCTGCATAATTGTATACTTAGAATTCAAAGGAAAGAGAGAGAGAGAGAGAGAGAGAGAGAGAGAGAGAGAGAGAGAGAGAGAGAGAGATTTACATTCTATTTGGAATTATAATTTATTTTTAAATGAACTGGGGGGAAAAAAAGGGAAAAGACTGAGAAGGAAGGTGTTTGACTGAGTGACTGAAATACCATCTGGAGGCTTGGCTGGAAGAGGGGAGAAACCCTAGAAGGTAGAATACATGAAGTGCCAAACCTGAGAAGGGACTGGCATGTTCCAAGAGATGTGGTCTTATGAACGATGTAGAATTTATATAGAGTGTAGGAAATGAGGTATTTTACCTTTTGACTAAGAATACAATTATTATTAAAATATTTTTTACATTGAGGTTTAGTATGCATAATATAAAATCTATCAGTTGAGTCATTTTCAATATACAGTTCAGTAGCATTAAGTACACTTGTATTCCCATGGAACCAACAAAATCAGCCATCTATGAAAAAAATTTTCACTTTCCCAAATTGAAATTTTGTACCCACTTAGCAATAATTCCCCAAACCTTCTCCTCTCAGTCCCTGAAAACCTGACAGCAGTTACTTTCAAAGGGTAGAAGGAAGAGAAGCATCCCTATGTCAAGATTAATAATCATGTTAACTTTACTAAACGTCTTCTAATGACTCTATCTTTACTGTTTTCCTCCAGCCAAAGCCCACTCTTGTCTTTTATGGTGGCTGTCATTCCACATTCCTACCTTGCCTGTCCAACCAGACTGTGATGTCCCTGAGAACAGGAAAACACAAGGATCCCTCTAGGCTGAGAACCCCCGTACTACGGGATAACCGCAACCAACCTTTTTTAAGTGTTTACCTTTTGTCACGCACTGTGATGAAATACCTTACATCTTTTATCTTTAAAATCCTCTCAGTGATTCTGCACTGAGGAATTACTAAATCTCTCTTATAGATGATGGGTTCAAAAATATTATAATTTAAATAATTCACTCAAAGTCAAATGTAGAAACCAAGATTTCAATACAAGTCAATCTATTTGCTAAATAAGGGAATTTTCTTTAGCATCTTCTTCTACAGGAAGATGGAACTTTCATATGCAGATGTCATGTGGAATGTAGAAATTGCTTTTCTTTCTAGGACCCTGTTTCCTAGAACATAGTTCCACAAAGTAGTAGCAGGTATTTCTTAAAACTGAAGAAAAGATGAGGGGAGGGGCACTTTTCCTGTATGAAGAAGTTTGGATTGCAAACATAAACAGAATCCTACTTGCAGGACTTGTCATGTGATAAACCATTTTTCCTTTACATAAATTTACTTTCTCCCTCATTTTATGACAGTGTTTTGACTGCAGTATTCTATAAGAAAACTTTGGCAAATATAAGGGTTGCTATTCAAAAATGTTTCACAAGCACGTATAGTCTGACCACTGGCCAATCAGAATGAACAGCAGCTGTAATAGGATGTGAACCAATACCTGCTGCAGGCAGATGGATGTGTGCTGGTATTAACTACTGCCTGTGTGGAATCAGAGCTCATTTTAAACACTCAGAAGATGAATAATACAGGGAGTGTGAAATAACCAGGTCATCCCCTGTCCTAGAGAAAAGAAGAAGCTCATTTCTTGAACTGTTTCTTGGGGAAGTCATGCTTGAATGGGTAATGAGTTTCTGATCATCTGCTGTGGTCCCCTGTCCAATCTGCAAGTGAGTAAGGGTGGGGATGGCTAATTGGAGGGAGCACTGGCTAAGGAGTCAGAGCATCTGGAGACTGTCTGAGATCTTTGGTCTTTAGAGGCCAGTTTGTATTTCCAGACAGACCTGCATTGCCAGTCTTTGTAGTATAAGGAGTGGAGCAAGTTATCAAAGTTCTTTTCCACCTCTAATACCTGATTTTTATTTTTGGTAGGTAACCATACTTCCTCTACATCCTCAAGTATAGATGATATATGTTTCCTCCTTAGCTGTCAGACTATACTGCCACAAAGATAAAGCCCCCTTCGTTTGTGATCTGATGTCTGTCTAATTCTCTCCCGTGCTTGGTGTGTAGCCAAGAGTGAAGTATCTTTAATATTTATGAAAGGGTTCCAAATCTCTATACTCTTCAATCTTTGATCCTGCTAAATATTCTAAACTTTTTTATTTAAACATGTTTGACCGGTCTAATCATGGTCTGACGTGCATTCCCAGATCTCTCTCTGCATCTTCTGCAGTGAGATGGGAAAGCAAGGAGGACACTTATGAGAACTGCTTAATGCTCATGTCAGTTCCATTCCTACTTAGTGAAAGTTGATGCAGTTTAACTTGGAAAACCCACTACTTTGATTGATGCTTAGGAAATTACCACAAGGAAACCACAGATATTTGTTTGAAGATGTATGTCGCTACGTTGTTTATAAAGAAGCAATATCAGAAATATGTTCTCTGCATAAAACACATTTAAGTAAATTATATTAGAATGGTAATTCTATGCAGGCATTTGAATTTTAGTCTTGATATGATACAGAACTTTGGAGAAGCGCTATAACTATGTAATCTCAGTTACTTCCTACACAGAGAGTGCAAGGGAAAGGTAGACAAAGGAACTGGTTGATTTATTAGGAAGGTGGGATTATGAATGAATTTTTTCACTTAGGTGATATATTAATTGCAATATTGTTCATAGAAGAGATATAAAATCATATGTGTGTTGGATTAAGCACTGACTTCACAATGAGATAAATTGAAATCTTTTTTACATTTTTATAAAACATTTGGAAAAAAATAACCTCACAAAGCCTAGTCGATAGAATGGGATTTCTTTCCTTTAACTGAAACCAAATTGAGTAAAATTAAGTGGAACTACTCTATTATTTTGTGTCAGAATAAGAGTTTGACCTTTGCTAATCTTAATGACCCCTGTTTTAAATCATTTGATTCTAAAATTAGCAGGAAGCACTGTAGCTTCTTGGTTCTATATTTGGGTTCAAGCTCCCTCATGTCCAAATTCTAGTGACCTTGGATCAGTGATCTTTCTCAGCTTCAGTTTCTTCATCTATTGTCATTTCACCTGATTTTTAAACAACTTCCACTTCTTATCTAAGTTCCAAACTAGCTTAGAAAAAGACATAAATCAGCAAGATAGTGATCTGAACTATCACTTTATTATTTTAAAATCTTTTGGTAGATGTTATCAAAAATGAGCAGTCCTGTTGGGTTTCCTAATCCAGATTTTTCCGTCCCAGTCACCTAAAGTGCTGCAGGACCATAGGAATGCCTGTTTTGGGAGAGAACACACTTTTCTATCCTCATGGAAGAGAAGCCAAAATTTGACCAAGAGAATCAGAACTCAGACATTTACTTCTGTTTCCTAAATGTATAAGGATTGGTGTTGTTCACATATCAAGCTTCCTAGGTAAGCCTCTTATTCAAGCTGTCTTTATGGATTACTTATTAGACTAGTGTGGTCACATGAAGAGAAGTAACACTGGATTGGGTCAAAAGCATGGACTAGTCCCACCATTCCTTGTTGCATGACCTTGGGCAATTTATATAACCTCTAGGTATCTTGGTTTCTCCATCTACAAAGTAGGGATAGAAGCAGTAACTACTTGTCTTTATGAGGATTAAATAAGCTAATATTTGTAAAGCACTTAGTGCAGTCTCTGGCACATAGTAAAAAATGTTTGTTAAATATAAATAAGTAATGAAGACATAAGCATTAATTATAAGGCCTCCCGACTGATCAGTTCAATGGATTTAGAGCACAATGATGACATGATGACCATTGCTATTAATGAATGTTTTAGAGAGATTTCTCATCCCTTGAAACATTCCATCTTTTTACTTTCTAGTTGGAAAAAATTACTCTGTAACTGGCGATAGAAATGATTCTGAGTTAAACTGCCTCCATTAGTATGTACAGAGTTTTAAACTTCACATCTACAGCTTTCTTCATCTTTCCCTCTACTCTAAATTTCTTGGTTAAATTCCCAGCAAGATGAGGATTATTTATAATTTGGCCCTAACTGCAGCCCAGCAGGAGAACATGTTAATGAGTTCATTAATTAATTAGCTTGAATTTGCATAGTACTTTAGCATTTGCAAAGCCCTTTCAGATTCATTATTTCACTTTATGATCATAACACCGCAGTGAGGAACAAGGCAGGGGTTATCTAGATTTTCAGACAAGAAGATTGCAGTTCAATGAGGCTAACTAGTTTGCCCCAGACAACTAGATTGGTGGCAGAACTGGGATCAAACCCAGATATCCATTCATTTTAGAAAGGGACTGTGAAGTCTTACAAGTCCTCTTTAAATCTTAGCTATAATCTATATTACCTGTATGATCCTCACCAAGTTATTCAGGCTTTATGATCAATAGTTTTCTAATTTTTAAAACAAAGATGAAAATAGATTCAACCTCATTATGACTAACATGAATATTAATCAAGATAACACACAGAAAGCACATACTGTAGTTCCTAGGCGAGAGGTAGGTAATGCCATTATTGCTACAAAAAATAAAGCTAAGCTTCTACTACGTGTAAGTGCTGTGGACTATGAAAGGATCATGTGCAAAGTACATAGGAGGAAGAAAGTTTAAGTTTCTATTCAGTGGGAGAATTGAACAGTGTTTTCTGAGACACAGGATCTGGACTCTGACAATGAATATAGTATTTTGGAGGATGGTAGATGAAGATAAAAGAAAAACTAATACTGGCCCACACCATAGTGAGCTCAGTGAGGTTAAATGCATTAGCCATTTTTAGGGAAAGGATAACAATTTGTTAGGGAGTTGACCTTTACTAGGTAGTGGATAGGCGTGAATGTGGTGACAGATGTGTATAATTAATATAGCATTAGCTGTCACTGTGTTGTGGTGATTGTTAGGATGTGAGCATAGTGACAGCATACAATATCTGTTGATTAAGATGGTGGTGTGTTTGTAGGCGCAGCTATCTCATAAAGTGCAGAGTGCTTGGGTGAGAGTGACCTATGGGCACCTCCTGGTTGAGATGGTTGTGGAAGTGCTGGCATAGGATGGATGGATTCTGATGATAAGATCAGCTACCAGTGACAAGAATTAAAATGGGAAGGGTTTGGACTCCATGACAGAAAGTTTGTATTTTTGTGATATATCATGTAAATAATGCTTGTCTATTTTTCCAAGAAAAGAGAGTAATCTTACCTGATCTGTGTTTCAAAAAGATTCCACTGATTGGGAACACATTGGGATGGATTAAAGATGAACTTTTACATAAGAACAGTATTCTAGCTTACTCTGAAATGTCCTCTAAATGTAATGTGTTTTCTTTTTCTCACTCTTAATTTTTACATTGCTTTTTCCAAGGGTCTCTTTGATTTCTAAGCCTCCAGGGCTAAATTTAGAAATGTAGGCTTGAAAACACAGGATGTCTTTCCATCACAAAGGGCTTAGGTTCATAAATTTATGGAAACATAAGTTTGTGTGAAAGGTCAGAGACCTCCTCTAATTCCCAATTCTCATGGGATAAACTTGGGCAATAATAATCTTTACTCATTTCTCACTGGACCTCCAGCTCTGCACAAATCTGAACTTGAGACTCTGACATGTATATCTTGCAAGTTACCTGGTCACTCAGGAGAAATTCACACTCACAGATCACTCATTGTTAGACACATGAAGAGCATCAGAGCTCTTGTAGCCCATTTTTCTCCTATACTGTAAAAGCGTACATGGTAAATAAATTCGGGGAATGCTACTGTGATGGTTACCTTAACTGTGTCAATGTGACTGGGGTAAGAGATGCCCAGATAACTGGTAAAATACTATTTCTTAATGTGTCTTTGAGAGTGTTCTTCAGAAGATACTAGTATTTGAGAGGTACCTAAAGAAAGAAGATAGCCCTCACCAATGTGGATGAACATCTTATCTGCTGAGGATTCTAATAATACAAAAAGGCTGAGAAAATGTAATTCCTTCTTGTTGAGCTGAAACATCCAGCTTTTGCCTTCAGACACAGATGCTCCTGGTAATTGGTTTCCATGGGTATAAGGTCTTTGGACTTGG
This sequence comes from Dolichotis patagonum, assembly GCA_004027295.1. Taxonomy (NCBI): domain Eukaryota; kingdom Metazoa; phylum Chordata; class Mammalia; order Rodentia; family Caviidae; genus Dolichotis; species Dolichotis patagonum. The sequence continues at coordinate 167,865 of PVJX010001040.1, read as the reverse complement.
AGTGGACTATGCACTGGTTCTCCTAGTTCTTCAGTTTGCAGACAGCAGATTGTGGGATTTTTCATCCTTCAGAATCATGATAGCCAATTCCTACAATAAATCTCTCCACTTTTCTCTCAACACACATGCATGAGGGCACAAATGCACACACACACACACACACACACACACACTCATATTTTGGACAGTCACAATGTACACTGGACTATTAAAAGCCTTATAAGATAAAAACAACAAAAACAGTGATAAAATAACAAAACAGTGAAAAAATGGTTCCCAAAACTAACTGAGCATAGAAACATTATTTGTTTAAAAGGCAGAATACTTTTTATATCTCATTCTCATACCTTCTATCAATCTAGCCTTCTTATAATCAGTAAGATTTGTGCACTTAGAGTTGTGGAAGCAGTTACACTTAGAATTCAATTAGAGTCCAGGTTGAATGTCTGAATATTCTCAGTTTTGTAAAAATATTCTAAACTTTGACTCTTGTGGATTGGGTGACCATTATAAAGAGTATGGGGACACACAGGAACATAGCTATCTCTCAGATGTGACTCAGATGCCAAGTTCCTCTCTATAACCAAGCAATATGCAATGGGCTCTCTTATCACAAAATGTCTTAAGGAGTAAGAGTTTTATTTCTGTCTCATATGTTTCACTATTTACATCTTGTATTTGTAGAAAATTCATGCCTTATATTTTTGACCAAACAAGTTATTCATTCAGAGCGTGAAATTTTGGTCTGACGGTTTATCAATGTGAAATTTTAGGTAATTGCTTTTAATAAAATCTAGCGAAAGGAATTAAAAATAGTTTTATTTTGTAAAAACAAAGACATGGCAAGAAGTAACTTCAAGTACACTGGAATACAATTTGTATATCCTTGTTTTGGCAGACAGGCTTGATACTAACCAATCTCACCTTTTCTTGGATATGAAAAAAAATGTATTTCTCAGCATCTTTTGAAGTTAATTTAGGGACACTTAACTTGGATCAATTATAATGTGGGTTGAAGTAATTGTACTCAATTTCCAGTCTTGATACTGATCTTTTTTCTTTCCTTTCTTCTGGATGAACATGCAAATCTTGTGTTGAGGATTGGGCCGTTTTTGAGTGGAAGTTCTTGAATCAATGGTGAAGGAGAAGCCCAAGATAGCTATCTTGGTTACTTTTCTCTCTTTTCTGGGACAAAATATTTGACACCCAAAATGAAGGAAGAAAAGGTTTAATTAACTCACAGTTTGTGGAGGTTTCAGTCCATAATCAGTTGGCTCCAAGGCAGGGCGGCATGATACTTTGAGGCAGTAGCCAGCATAAGCAGCCTGAGCAAAGGGGGTTGAGGGTGGTGAAGAACAAGCCTCTTCTCCTCCCTTATATTGTAGCAGGTTTCCTCCCCCAACCTCCAGGATGAGTGCAGCACTCATACCACCTCTGGGCCCTCCTCTGGCACAGGCTGAGGATATTTACAAAATAATGATCCTGGCTCCCTGCCAATCCCTTAGTTAAATTTCTGAACTTCTCAAGTAGACACCATGTATCAACCATAACAACATCTACCCCACCCTGTACAAACTGTAACTGAAACAGAAGCAAACATTCACAGCATACAAGCACTGAGATTCCAGGGCTCATGGCTTACTTCGACCTTGCCTTCCCTCTTCTGACTCTATAATGAATATGTCCTTGACTTTAATTTGCTTGACATGTTTGAACATTGTCTATTGGCAAGAAGATTGATTGCTATAAGTATTTGGATAGGTGAAGAAAATCAGGAAGGTACTAATCGTGCTCTTATAGGGATCAGAGAATGGCTTAAAAATGGCCCAAAACAATTCATGGGGTGTCTCCTGTGAATTCCAAACTCTGGCTTTCCACCTTCAACTCCAGTTCTGACCTGACCTCCCTCTGCAACTGGCATGCAGTGAGAAGATGGCAAAACTAGCCAGGATCTAAGTGGGTATATTTCAAATTATCTTCTGAAGTTAGGATACATTTAATTATTAAAACTTTAGGGTATTTCTAAAATAAAAATAAGAATTACTAACAATTATTTTTCTTCCTCTGCTAGTTATACATTGCTCATATCCTATAATTTTAGTAACTGCTCAAACATATTAAAACAAGTAGTATTTTTGTCTTAAAGACTAATACAAATTTTGCTTTTCCAGCTCCTAGAAAATGTGAGGAGTTTAGAATACTTTCATTTTTTTATTCATTTTACTATTTTGTGTTATTTCACCATGTGTTTTACTTTATAAGTATCAAACCTCATGAGGACTTATTATGTTTAGTATTTTTATATACAGCCTGTATTTATGTTGATTTACTATGTCTCTGTTTATATGTGCTTCAGTTGCTATACTTTTCTTACAGTCTGAAATATATTCTTTGCACATATTTTCCTATATTAAAGATCTGTTGATGATGAATTTGCTATGTTTTGTTTGTCTGCAATTGCCTTTATTTTGCTTTCATTTATGTTACTTCAGATTACAGAATTTCAGGTTCATGCTATTTTCTTTCAATCTTTGAAAAGATATTTTATTTTCTTCTGGTCTCAATGACTGCTGCTTAGAAGTCAGCTACAATTCTTACTCTTGTTCCTTTGATGATAATATGAAATTTTTTCTCTGGTTGCTTCTGTTTTTCTATTTTTCCTAGAATTTCTTGTGTCTATGCTGATGAAGTTTGTAGTGCTTCATAAATCTGTGGCTTGCTGTCATTCAACAGTCTCAGAAAGTTCTTGGTAATTATTTCTTCAGATATAATTTTTTACTCTCTTTCTTCTTCTCTTCTAGTACTCCAGTTGTCAGATTTTTTTGCATTTATCATTGAGTCTTATTTGCTTTTTTTTTAAAAAAGTTACTGTTTTGTCTCTTTGTACATTGGGTTTGGTATTTCATTTTGACTTATCTTGCAGTTTATTAACCCTTTTTTGTGCTCTATGTAATCTGTTAGGCCACCTGTTGTGTTGTCACTTCAATTATAGTATTTTCCGTCCTAGAGTTCGTATCATTTTCTTGTATAGTTTCTAGTCCTCTACTTAAATTATCCATTTTGGCATCAAATTTCCTGACTATATTGACTTTCTAGACAGAACTTGTGTTTGCTTCTGACAACCAGAATAGGGGTGGCATTTTAAAACTGAATCATATTGAGCTAATTTGAAGCTGGCTTGTAGTATTTTTAAACACTTCTTTTGTTCTTATTTAGCTATACTCTTGTCTGTCAAGTTTCCCAAGCAAAATGTCTTCTTCCTTGGCAGGTCCTGGCCTCCAATTTTAATTACTCCAGTCCTATGAGATTATTCTGTTCAGCTCTTGGCCTTTTAGCCACTACTTTATGATAAGGTACTTAGCCACTCAAACATCCCCTTGATCAGCAAGCGGCTCTAGGAGAGAAGCAGCACCAAGAGTTCATTTCTCCGAACTCTTCTCCTGCCTCTCAAGTCTTGGTAGTTCCTCAGAAGTCTTCTGAATAACTGTTTTCACAATTGATCTAATTGATATGACTTCTAGTTGTCTGCCAGTAGATTTTTGGTGTGCAACAAACTAGCAGGTTGTATTCAGATGCAGAATTTCCTTTCTAAGTACTTTCTGATAAAAAAATTATTTTCTTCACTGATTTTCTTTTGCAGACTCTCTGGTTGTGCTTAAATGCAAATGTGATTCTTTATGCATAATTGGGCAGTTATGGTCTCAGAATAGAATTTCTGAGAATTGGTATAATTAAGGGAATGTATCTGGTCCTTAAAACTCCAAGAACATAGTATGGTTCTCAAAAATGATTCAAATCTGGAAAAGGAAAATGCACTGAGTAATGGGAGACAGAGAACCTTGAGCTCAGTGATGGAGTCTTGTGCTAGTTTACATCTGCCAGATGTATTTCCGTTCTCTATTCAGAAATCATCCCCTTACTTAGTGAAATGAAGCCAGCACTGCATTTTCACTTGATAAAAGAGATAGAGAACATTCATGAGGAAATATATCATGCCAGAAGTTGAAGGGATGGAAAATGGGGGTAATAAGTTTAGCCACAATTACTACTTTCCATACATGGATATTAAAGCATGTCAAATGAGCCACTTTAATACAAATGAGTGCTAGAGCTACTTTCTTTGACAGCAGTAAATATTTAGTAAATAAAGACAGTCTACAAATTCTGTAATAGCAATTTTGACTACTTTTTTTTCCCAACTTACATCTGGTGCTAACACAGTGCCTGATACATGTTAAGTGTTTATAAGTTATTTTTGCAAGAAATGATGGTTGAAACTTAGAACCATGTATTTTAAATCTTGAACTAGACACTCTTTACATCATCAATTTTAGCGCTTTTCTTTTACAACTGAGGAAACTCATATGTATTTTTGGGTTATTATAGAAAGCAGATATTTACAATAAAGGTAACAAATTCTGAAGAAAAAGTCTTAAGTTTTTTACCTTTGTTACAAAGTTATCACTGTAAAAATGAGTGCACTTATACTGTGTGTACACAGATTTACAGAAACACAAGCATACATCCTTGTCAATAATTAACTAAGGACCTGGATGAAGGGCACTATGGAGTGATTGAAGGAAACTTTGAGTGAATCACCCAGGAAAGAGAGTGAGCTAGGTCTGCACGGTGTCCTGGCAAGATTACAATGACCAACTCTTCCCCATTTTATTTTGCAGAGACGTGGGTATATTGGCTGAACTCATTTAGGACAGCACGTTCTGTATTTTCCTACTGGATGATTTGCCCTCCATTGTTTTGATAAAAGTGTCTCTATCTTTATATTTCAAGGGAGAACCATCTGCTATCAGTATTTAGCCATTGGCATTTAAGCACACAGAAACCTGGGCTTCCATGGGAAGACAATATTTAAGTCAAATGTCAAGTCTAATTTTTGAAATGGAAATCTCCACTGCTGTCCGAGGTAATTATCAAAATGTGGATCTGAGCAAAGTAATTTTATTTCAGCCAGTGCCCTATAAGTTCACATCAGGAAGTGGATTAAGACTGACTTTTTCTTTTCCTTTATTAAATTCTCTATGAAGAAAAAGAAAATCCCTCATTTTTAATTTGTATCAAATGATCATTTGCTGAGATGTTGTCTGCTGATATTGATGTACTACCTGGGCTAATTTGGAGACAAGTTGTTTTCTAACAATTTAGAACACAGCTTGCAAATTAGCTATTCAGCAATCCTGCATTAAAATTAATTTGGTAAAGTATACATTAGCATCCTTGACACTCCTCTAAGCATAGATTTTAATAGATCAGTGTATAGGGGACATGACCAGTAAAATCGTAACTGCCTCGGAGAGATGGAAAGAGAAATTTGCCATCTCACCCTCCCACATGCTGTAGGACTGAGTCCTTCAGTTATCAGCAGCACAGTACATCAAATTTAAGAGTCTTTAAATATTAAATATCAGTGTGCGCCATGGAATGTAATAAACCCAGTTTTCAAATAATGTTTCATTCCCCGACATCAAAATGTGTGAGGAGTATTCTTTTAAATACACTGTAGAAGTTAATTAAGTTCACTCAAGTTTATTGCATGGATTCACTAAGACTACATTGGGATATTTATGATCCGCCCAGAATGCAACTCACTGAAACTTTTGATATGTTGATAAGTGATAAGGATGTCATTTGAGGTTTATTTTTTAATAATAATTTAATTGTCATTGTAAAATGCCTCATAGTTAGGACAGATTAAATTGCCACTGAAACCATTACTAAAATTCATAACCTCTATAAATGTAAAGTGTTTGCTACTGTGTCATAAATAATAGCACTTGTTCCAGGAAAATGAGGTCCCTGAAATAAATTAAGAAAACTAAAACATATAAATGCATTAGATTGCAACAATTTCTGGTTGCTGATGGGAACACAGCTGAGTGGGGAGGTAGATTCTTTTACTGAGCAAGAGTTACTTATGATCTCAATAAATCTTGGATCCTGGAGGCTTTCGACTGCATTTCTTTTTTACCTTATTGGCACATTTGGGGGTTGTTGCCTCACCTGGCTCAGGAGAAGCAGAAGAACCAGGGTACTTTAGAAAAAATTACATCAACAGCAAGGTGACCTTGTCCAACTTACACAGCCTCCTTGAATATCATATTGCTTATCTGCCAAATGGAATCATATTTTCCAACTTTTTTGAAGGGAGACTAGATTTTCTCATGGGGACCTGTCCTATCCTCACACCTAGTAGACTTGTGTGAATTGTGGAGCATTTTCTCATTTCTTAAGTAGCTTGGACCTTCTGTATGACATTCATCTATTTGTTCACAGCATTCATGGGGTTGTTACTACGTATTCAGAGACCTGCTTGCTCATTAGGGAATGAACCAGAATTTTGTGCATCTTTGCATCATTTGTGCCCCACACATTTTCATTCACAAAACAGAGAAGTTATATAGATCTTGATGGTATAAGTGGACAAATATATATCAATGACTTTATTTGAAAAAAGAATATTTTCAGATGTTTCAGGGTTATATGAAAGAGACACTCTTAAATATTCACCCTTGACTCATGGCAAGTCAGGATTGTGGCAAGGCTGGATTTATAACAGAATAAGTTATTCAGGGATATTTGGGGTAGAAGACTGAAAGAAAGAACAGGCTGGTTCATCCACAGAAGTAGCATCTGTCAAAAATCTGTTGAACAGATAAGCAGTGGACCTGCCATGGAACTCACACAGAGAAAATGTGGAAGTCACATGTAGTTCACTGTCTGTGTTAGTTGGAAATTTTAAAAATATAGAGAAGTAGAAGGAAAGGTTCAGGAAAATTATCACTATGTGCATGGGTTAGGAGATACAACAGGTATTCCTGGATAAGAAATACCTGGGCTGACTCATACCCTTGAAAGAACTCTAGGGTTTTACACAGTGGGAAAGAAAAATAAAAATCTGAGAGTTAAAAGATCTGGATTTTAGTCCTGACTCAGCCACTCTGACTCTGTGACCTTGATTAAATTATTCTCTCTCTTTTCCTCTCTCTGTACTTCAGTTTCCTCACATGTAAAATGAATGGGTTGTGATATATCCTTCAATCCCACCCGGACCATGACTCATCTTTGTATGGCCCAATCACTGTGAGAGATGGGAAATCTGTCAGGTCAAATATGTGAAGAGCTTCAGTGTCTATTTTCTGGAAAAATGGAACATGAGGTTATCAAAGATAGAGGTGACCTAGCATTTTCACATTGTCACAGATCAGTTCATTTTGTCCTTTTGAAGTCAGAGTCAAACTGTAGAATGATTACAAACTTGTAAGACATTCAAGATAAAAAGAGACCAAACAAGAATGAGAAGTTCACTTCCTGGCCCTCACAGCCAATTACAGCAGTACACTCCAAGTCCGGGTCCCTACTGTGTTTTAACAACCCAGCAGGAAATAACCTTGAAGAGGCTTCACAATTTCTCTCCCAGACCTGAAATGAAACAAAAGAATCCTTATTAATGGGTTGAAAACCTAAGGACAGTCACCAGGAAAAAATAATAAAGTTATGAAAGTTCCTTCCATTTTAATAGAATTTTGTGTTAGGACAATAAATTAATGTAAATGTCACTTTAGAAGATAATACAGAATAAAATCCTAATAAAGTTGGATAGCACCACAGGGGTGGTAAATTGAAAGAATATCTGATCAGATTCCAAATGCTGCTGTTGAATTTGTGAATATTCTCTTCTTCCAGTTTGTTAGATGAGCTCTTCACAGTGAGACGTTTTGGCTAGGAGGGCTTGCATCTCACCTCAAATTCCGTGTTAACCAGTACATTACAGAGGTGGTGCTTAGCATTTGTGTGTGTGTTCTCCTTTGCAATTGTTCTGAATTATCAGTCAATTATTTTAAGAAAGTCAAGTATAAGGATTGACCAACAAAGAATCTGGAGCCCGGGAAAGTTAAGTAAATAGTGATCAAATTTAAGCCTTCCCCATTTCCTGTAATTTATCTTTCACACACTTTCTGCAAAGTGGAGAATGACTCTCAGTCATGTTCGTGTATGCCAACTAATCATGCATATGCATATTGTGCCCATGTAATAAATGCTGATTGGATTGCAGAGTCTGCCAGTATTAGGTTATAGACACATCTTTTATTGGGAACTCACTCTTTAATTACAAAGATTCATGTGGAAAACTTACATTTGAGACTTTGATAGTCACTGGCACTTATAACAGTCAGTGACCTTGAGAAGAAGTGTTCTCCATAATGAATGAAAAATGTATGTGCCATCAAAGCTGGTGCAGAAGAGATTTGGTTTTACTTAGAAATACTGTAGGTGGGAGAAGTTGAACAAATCTCTCTTTTGCTCTGTTCTCTGGTTTCATTGTCTGGCTGAGTGAATTAAGGGTAAATCTGAAGTGTTCCACTTAAAACTGGTTCCACAAAATGCTTTGATAAAAGTAGCCCTTCTTACAATGGTTAAATATATTGGGATAAAGATGTGAACCACATTTATTTCCAAGTAATGAACAGTACATATTAGCATGCCAAAGGATGAGATGTCTTGACCAAAGGAAAGCTGTGGCACTTTGTGTGATTCCTGCCAAAATGTATGTGACTCACAAAACCTGTTTGTTGTAGACTTGTGTGTGTGTGTGAAAAAGAGACACACACACACACACACACAGAGAGAGAGAGAGAGAGAGAGAGAGAGAGGAGAGAGAGAGAGGAGAGTCAGTCTGTGGTATGTGTGCGTGTTACTGGAACTGAACCCAGAGCCTTCGCACTGAGCTATGCCTCCATCCCCTTTTTGCTTTTTATTTTGAGACAAGATACTATTAAGTCACAAAATTGCCTGTGCTAGGCTCAAACTTATGATATGTGTGCCCCAGCCTCTTAGAATGCTGTATCACATGTGTGTGGCAATCTGCCCAGCTAAGGAATTTGGTATTTTTCAGAAATACTTTTTGATACCTTTAGATGTTTCATGGAGTAAAATTTAACTATTGGATAAGATAATTTCAAGTTCTTCTATCTCAATATTTATTGTTTGTGCCTATTTCTCTTTTACAGATAAGAGAATGCTGAGGCTCAAAAGGAGTAAGTAACAAAATCAAATGACACATGAGCAAGTAGTTAAGTATTTCCTCTTAAGGTCTGAATATGTATTCCTTTGTTTGGCAGTGTTTATCCTACAAAAAAGCCAGGGAAATCATATGAGCTCTGTACTCTACCCTGACACATTTACACTGAAATGTGTGTGCATACATCTAATGGGCCCCAGGATTTGAGGAGAGTCATCCTAGAGCACAAAGTAGAATCAGGGCAAGGATTACAGTGAGGACAGGACGGAAGGCCGTCCCTCGCAAGCAGGCTTTTCTGGCTCAGACTCAAGTCGGGAGAAGTTTTATGTCATACCTCCTATTACATTTTCTTTTTAAATTATGTGCTTAGATACATACCTCTGTAGAAGTCCTTCAAAATGCTGTGCTACTAGCTTGGTGTCAGCATCCTTTTGAGATTGGATGGGTAGAAGAAGAGATGAATAAATCAAATGCTAACTGAACCTCTAAGCATTTTAAAGTTAAGTATCCACCATCCCTGGTGCAGTGGGTCACAATGGAAACAACCTTACTGGAGAATCTAAGGTTAAACTGGCTGCTTTTATCTTAATCATTGGCCTTTGAATTCAACAGTCTCTCGTTGGTTTTCAGCTTTGTTTCTAACTTTACCTCTGGCCATATTTTACCTTGGAGATCTCTTCCATTAACACAACACATTGATCTTAAAGACATACAAGGTCTTATTGGCTGCATACCCCTCTCTTCTGAGGGAGGATTTGTTTGTATTTTTAAGTAATTAAAGCCATCCAAAAAATGTTTCTGATGGGATGACACTGTTTCAGGAAATGACACTAGGTATAGGGGATATAGAGATTTGTAAAGCAAATAAGAGAAGCAGATAGGATTCAGGCAAAGTGCCTAACTCACTTTTGGAGGGCAGAGGAGGATTTATGGAGGAAGGGAGAGCTGATGTGTTATCTGAAGAATAAGTAGGAGTTAGCAAGGGAAAAAAAGGATAAGTCAAGTGCGGTGGACAGAAGGAACAGCAGGTGAAAAAGCCTGAAGTTGAGAAAAAACAAGCTACATTTGGAAAGCAGGTGTTCTGTATGACTGAGGGACAGTGTGTGCAAATGAGGTGACAGGGCTCTAAGCAATGAGCAGGTAACAGGGTAAATTACATGCCATGCCTGGGTGTACAAGTGGGCACTGGGGGAAGAGGTCCTGAAGTATTATCAGCAGCTATATGATGATGTTTTAGCACAAGTTGGCCCGAGATCCACATATGCCTGCTGAGGGCCGACTAGACTAAGAACAGAACTCAAGGACTCTATTTAGAAGCGTGCTGTAGAAATGACTGTCCTGGGCTAGGGAACAGTGGGAAGAAGGAAACCGTTTGGCTTTATTATTTTTTTCAGCAAGTTGAATCGTTAAGTGTTGCATTATCTTGATGGTTAATTAAATGTGAGAGACGAGCAAGAAAGATGAATTAAATACCACTATCAGTTTTTGGTCTGACACAGGGGAAGATTGACAGATACTATTCACTGATGTTGGACAAACAAGAAGAGGAACGGGATTTTAGCACTGAGGATTTCATGAGCTGTTATCTGAGTCATATATTCTCTCTCTGCTTCAAAATCACTTGTCTACAACCATTTATTTGTTTAATTAATTAAATCATCACACAAAAGGCAATATACAAAAAAGGAACTCAGGTTCCATTGAGAGAAAAGAGCCCACTTACCCAGCTGGGTATTTATCTACAAATGAGTTGGTGGGTTCTGTCCAATTTAAGCAAAGAATGAGCAACATTTTGAAACAACTAATGGTTCATCAGGTTTTATAACTGAGGTCACTTACACCTTTGGGAATTAAAATAAACTCAATAATAAGAATACTTTAGAAAGTACTTGTGAGCTATTTGGATTTTATGTATTTCTGATGAGTTGGAAAAAGAATGGAACAGCTTTTGCTTCAGTGCATTAACTTGCAACTAAAGTATTTGTTTCGGTGAGAAATATCTTAACGTAAGTGGATTATTTTGAATTCATCCAGGTGAGTCTTATCAGAAGACTGAAGAAATTTAGTAGATTATATGAGGCACTATTAGGAGTATTGGAATATTTGCTTTTGCAAAACAGGAGATATAGAGAAGGTAGGAGTAATTGTACACATGGCTTTTGTAGGTAAGGCAGGGCTAAGTTTTGTACACAGAAAAGTGGAAATACATGGGTTTGAGTTGAACATGATTGCCTTTTGGCTCCAGGTATTAATTAACTGTGTGACCATGTTAAGAGTCCTTCAACTAAGGTCAATCTCTTCTCTAAAATGAAGATAATTTTACCTCCATTGCCATGTTATATTTAGGGATAGAAAGAAGGTGTTCACTTGTCAACTCCTATAATTGTGTAAGTCTATCTCCTAAATCTAAATAATACTGAATACCTTCTGACCTCACTGCAATAATACTATGGCACCATGTGTCTCTGATTCCATTGTGCCTTGTCTGTTCTCTAGGCTTTTTGTTTTGCTCTTTCCAATCACTCGCTGTAATATCTACTCTTCCAGTAATCTCTCTCTTTTGTCAACACAGTACTTATATTTATCTTAAATTATTTTTCAATTTTTATTTTCTATTAGAGTATGTTTGTGGTACTCAGTGATTGCATGCCTCATGGGGACTTAGTACTAGTACATGCACATCTGAATTTTCATTCATTCCCTTTCCCTCCCTCCCATCTTTCTCCCTCTATCACATGGTCCCTTTTTCTTTTGCAAAAGATCTGTCTCCTTTTTTTCTTATCATCTTTTTATTTTGCCCTTCATAAATTCTAAATATGATCACACTTTTTGTTCATTAAGCATCTTTAACCTGCCTCCTTTTAGCGATACAATACAATTCAAACTCCTTGGAGTAGGTCCCAAATTTCTAGATGGTTTGAGCTCTTCGTGTGTCACTTAAGCTGCCAACCTGGGCATTTACTATATCAAGTTATTTGCAGCTTCCAAAATTTGATCAATATGTTCAGACAACTAGGTGTTTTCTCAGAGCTGTTTCTTTGTCCTCTGCTTTTCTATCCCTCATGCAAACATCAAATAGGAAAATAGGTTGGTTCACCGCAGCCTGTTTCATTTTAATCCAGGGAGACTGCATTTTCCAGCCTTCTCTGCTTTTGGGTGGGATCAAATGATTGAATTCCAGCTAATGGAATGTAAATGCAAATAATACCTGCTACCTGCATGTCAGGCCCCTAAAATCTTTGTAAACTTTCATTACATTTCTCTATTCACTTGTACATTGTTGAAATGCATAAGATCCAGAGAACTCTAAGGCATTAGAAGACAGCAGAATCATGAAACAGAAGGTGCATGGGTGCATGGATGATTGGTGAAGCCCAGAACTTACTTAGATGTCAGTGAACTGTGACAGGAGGGAACAATTAAACTGATATTAAATTAAATCAATGAGATAGTTTTACAGATGTCAACCTACCTTAAATTGTTATGCCTACTCAATTTTTGAAATCTCTTTCAAGGATCACTACCTGGGTGCAAATCCCTGATCTACTACTTTGCCCTTCTGTGGTAACTCACTTGTTCCCCATGGTGTGCTTTCTCATTTGCCAGTTGGAAATGACAATATCCATTAGTTCACAGAGCTTATTAAGAATTAAATGAGGTAACCTATGTAAAATGTGTAGAGCAGCACACATGTGAATGGATAAATAAAATGTATATTTATATACAGTGGAGTACTACTCTGCCATAGGTAAGGATAAATGTGAATCAGTTGTAGGAATGGATGCTTGCTAATATTACATGACATAAATTAGATACATAATCTTAAATATCTCATGGTTTCTCTTATGCAAGAAACTCAAAGTATAAATAGCTTAAAGAGCAAACTAAATGATAGATAATAGAAACATGGAGATAGATAGTTTTCAAATGTCTAGGGGATTAATAAAGCATCCTTCTGGGTGCATCTGGGTGGGTCATGGGGCAGGTTATTGGAGACTATATTGGTCTCTTGGCCCCTTATTCTCTGGCTCTTCCTTGTTCTCTGTTTCCTGAATGCCGGGAATTGAGTAGCTTTTCTCCACTTTGGCTTTCTGCCATGGTGTTTGCATCTTGGAGTAGCTGACTGTGAACTGAGAACTCTAAAACTATGAGTCAAAGTAAATTTCTCTTCCTTTAGGGGTAGGTATCAGATATTTTGTGCCAGCAGCAGAAAGGTGACTATACAGAAAATATACATAGTTACATAAATATATACATAAGTAAATGTATATATTCATATATACACATACATACACATATTAATATAACTTTTTGTTTTAAGGTAAACTGCATGGGAAGTACATCAAAGACTCAACAACTATGATCTCATCTTATTAAAAAGGTTTTACACATCAAAAGAAGTCACCAACAGAGTGAAAAGGAAACCCACAGAATGGTAAAAATATTTAGCCAATTCTCCCTCAGACAAAGGACATATATCTAGAACATATGAAGAATTCAAAAAACATCAAATTCCCCCAATTCAAAGACCCAATCCAAAAATGGGCATCTGAGATGAACACACACTTCTCAGATGAAGAAACACAAATGGCAAATATGAGGAAATGTTCAACATCACTGATCATCAGAGAAATGGAAATTAAAACAACACTGAGTTTGCATCTCACTCCACAAAGAATGGCTGCCAGCAAGAAATCAACCAATAACAAATGTTGGCGGGGATATGGGGAAAAAGAAACTCTTCTCCACTGTTGATGGGAGTGTAGACTTGTGCAACTACTGTGAAAATCACTGTGGAGATACCTCAAAAAACTAGGATGGGAGGTCCCATTCAATACAGCTATTCTCCTTTTACATATTTTCCCAGAAGAACTGAAAACATCATGCCACAGCAATATATGTGCAGCCATGTTTATAGCAGCACAACTTGTAATATATAAATTAATATAATTTTTATCTTCCACTCATTTATATTTTATAGAGTTGGTTTCTGACATGACTAAATATATGTGGCTTATGCTAGAAAGAATTGTGCAAATTTTGATCATGATAACTTACAAATATTTCAGAACAAAACTCTATGTACTGAATATTTTAAAATATGCAGCTCATTGTATATACTCCAAGGAACAAAGGTTGAGTTGGGTTATTAAATATGAGCCAGGAAGTAAGATTATCTGTGAGTAACAGAGGCCCAAAAAGGAGTGGTTTAAGTTAAATTTAGTTTTTATTTTTTCTTATTTAAAAGAAGCCTGGAAACAAGTAGTTTCATGGTTGGTGTATTGGCCCAATGTGTAGCCAAGAACGCAACATTTCATCTTTCTGCTCTACCGTTCTAGGGTATTACACATACTCTGGCAACTCTGTGGTCAGATACGTGTTTAGATCTTCAAAAAATCACATTAATAATGCAAGTTGTGAAAAGAAGACATGCAGAGGATGAAAGGGCAGCATGCAAGATGAGTCATCTTGCCCCAAGTAGCCTTTCTGTAAGTTGCACCTAACAATTCATTGTATCTCATTGGCTAGAACTTGATCATACGGCTGCACCTAGCTATAAAGGGAATTTAAAAATATATGTGGTATTTAATTTTAAGTGTGAATGTTCCAACATAAAATGTTGAGTTTCTTTCATGAAAATCAAATGGGAGAAGATATATGATAAGATGATAAGTTGGTAAGATTCAACCATGTTGTGACATGTAACCTTTCCTATTTTAATAGAATTCCACTGTATGTGTGCACTACAGTTTGCTTATATATTCCACTAGCATTCTGTTATTTCAGTTTTTGGATATTATTAATATATGCTATGAATATTCTGGGAAAAAAGATATGCTGACTGCATGTACCTATTTCCTGATATGAATAAGAACATCATGTACTGCAAATACATACTTACAAAATTTCTAAAAATATTCAGTGCTATTGCTTGACAAAAAACTTCTACAGAGCAGTTATCATGCTTCCTTACATCTCATCCAGAATGTGACCCACAGAATCGCCAGTTGATTTCCCATCAATAAAGTTATGCTCATACTCATAAATATCAATGAATTATCTTTCCATAAATTAAAACAGATGATAAGTAAGACTGAAAGATAACCCGGCAGTCATCAAAAGATCCCAATCCATGAACCAACTCAAACGATTTATAAAAGCTCTGTGGACCAGAGGGTTGAGTGGGCTGTTACAGCCATAAATAAAGATTTACGCAGACACTGTGTGATGACCGGCTAGGTGAGTTAGAGGTGGTTACCTCTAAGGGTGTGAGTTGGAGGTGGGTATAGCAAGCACATCATGAATTTGCTATCTTTGTCACGATCCAAAGGAGTGACAAGATTTCAACCTGAATGACATTGAAAGAACAGGAATTTTCACACAATAGCAATGACAGTTATTTATCCTTTTTTCCTACATTAAAATTTTTGTCTGAAATCATTTTTTATCTGAGCTTCTCCAGGGAGGGGGAGATAAGATGGCAGAGACTATTGTCATTTGCACTTGGCATCTGAGAAAAAAAACTTGGAAAAGAATGAAGAACATGGAAAGGGCCACATAGCTATCAAGTGGTACTGCTGCGATTTAAACTTTAGCCTCCCTGCTAAATAGTGATTCATACTTACAATCCTAGAACTTGAGAGGCTGAGGAGAGAGGACCATGAGTTTGAATCCAGCCTGTGCTACATAGAGAGGCTTTGCCTCAACAAACAAAAACAACAACAAAAATCTCTTAAATAAATACAAGGAAAAATAAACTTCAATTTCCTGTTAGTATTGAGCTGTTTACATTAAACTTCAATGCAGAAGCAGTTCTGCTTTATGGTCAGACAAATATAGGCTTGAATCAATACCCTCTTTCTGGGATTCTTTTGATCTTAGATGGGGTAGTAACCATTTTTTGCGAAGAGTATGCATTTCTGGGTTTTAACCTATGCCTAGAATCTTGCAAACATTAACACAAAGAGGACCCAATACCCTTCAAACATCTCAAATAATATAATCCCATTTTATGCGCTCTTTGTAAGTCTATTGTCTAGTGAGATGCCTCTGCCTGTATTGCTGTTAATAGCCAAAGTTCAAAATGACAGTGAAGGGCAAACTCATTGTATGTGCTAGACACATCAGTTGTGAAGATTTGAGCTGCAAATTACAGAAAGGACAAATAAAGATGGCCTGAGTACAAAGAATTCATATGTTGAGATGTCTCATATGTTGAGATGTCTCATATGTTGAGATGTTCACAAGTAGCTACAGATGTGTACAAGTGCTTCAGGCCCATTTCTCTGATTCTCTTGGCTCCCTGTATTGATTTAATTCTCAGAATATCCACAAATTGTGCTGTATATATTCTAAGTGTTATTTTCAGATACAACATAAATGAAGACATAAAGCATCATCTTCTGTTTTGTTCTTTTTTAGAGGCTACATCCTTGTCTGGAAGCCTAGAACAGATCATCCCTTGCACTTGATTAATACTGACTGCTCCCAAGGATACTACATGTAGGCTTATGATACTGTCAACTTTCTGTAAAGGATGTAGTTGTATGGCAGATTCTCTGAAACTGTGTGAAAGATGATTATGGATAATGGGTAGCCAATAAACACAAAGTCTCCCGGTAGCTATCTGCTGACAGCTAACCTTCCTCTCCCCCAAACCTCTGAATTGCTGTTTATATCAGTATAAGAGTCAGTTAGAATCTTGGACCCATTGTATAGTTCATTATAAACTTTGCTGTATGGAAGTGCCTTTCAGTTCTGTCAGAGCTTGTGTGCATGTGGTGTGTGTGTGTGTGTGAGAGAGAGAGAGAGAGAGAGAGAGAGAAACAGAGAGAGAGACAGAGAGAGACAGAGAGACAGAGAGAGAGAGACAGCGAGAGACACAGATACACATAGAAACAGAGACAGAGAGAGAAATAGAGAGAGAAGAAAAAGAAAGAGAGACATAGAGAGAGACAGAGAGAGAGACACACACAGAGATTTTCTATCGTGGCATCATTTCCTTGAGGAAAGGGAACGCTTACCCTGAACCCCTTGTGAACATGTACCCTACTTTCTGAATTTTATAGGGGTTTTCAGATAGCAGTTTGCTTTGAATCTCAGGGGAGACTCTGGACTGACACATTTGAGAAATTCTGGAATTGTTGAGACTTTGGGGGAAGAAACTAGTATTCTTTCATTGTGTGCAGGGTAGTTACATTTTGTTAGGGGGAACTACGACCTTGTTACTGTGTTTACTGGGAGATTGGGTATAGTTAAGTAGATGTGATTAGGTGTCATCTTGACTTGTGAGAGTTAATCTTGATTGTCAGTGTGACTGGATTTAAAGACTCCTGAAGAAATGACTGGCTCTTGAGGGCACCAAAGTCATTAACAGGATCACAGCTGAATTGGCTTTTGGGAGATGAGGCCCATTGGGAAGGAGAGGTTCATGGAGGAATGGACACTGGGGCTCTAGCCTAGTCCCAGATTTTTTCTCTCTGTGTTCTTTCTAGCCTGCTTTGCTTCTCTATTGCCATGAATTGAGCAGCTGTCTTCTGACACACACTTCCACTATAATATTTCTACTTTGGAACCATGGACTGAAACCTCTAATACTGTAAGCAAAATAACCTCTCATCCTTTAAAATGTGAGTGTGAAACATTTTATATCAGCAGCAGCAAAGTTAACCAGTAAATATGTTGTATGGAATGTACTTGACCCCTGCAATGACTGTGCTGTATCTTTACCTGTTATAAACAATATAAAAATTCCACCAGAAATTCATTAGGTGTACATCTGTATCTTTACATTCTACAGGACCAGTAAGAGACTTATTGAAAATTTTAAAAAGGCAAGAAGAATTTAATTGATTTGGGATAAACTAATGTAATGTATTCAAGTATTTTCTTTTTACTGTGGAAGATTCAGAATAAAGTTTTTAGTGCATAAATTAGTGCATAAATTACCCATCTAAGAAATTGAACATTGACTCCTTTTCAAATTATTTTTTTGCTAAGACTTTTCAGTGGTAGGTTGGATGGGGGCAAAAATTTCCAACAAGTTTTAAAACTATGTTTTATGAGTTTTCATTTGGTGCTGGCAAAGGATGGACACAGAGCTATAAGATGTTTTAACGGAGGTCAACCAGCAAATCAGCATCAGCTCTAGGACTGTAGTCGTTATCTTGATTCATGAGCCATTTAATCTAGTCCATTTCTGTTACCACTTTCATGGTGTTCATAAATATGTGGGCCCCTTGAGGGCAGAACTGTGTCCTATTCATCTCTGTGTCTCCCTGTATTGCCTACTATAGAGTCTGGTGTATAACAAATGCTCAGTGAAGATTGGCTGAAATTAGGAAAGTCACATGGGTGTCTCGTACTTGAAATCACTGTGCATATCTTATCCTCAGTGCATCTTCCTATATACCAAGATATTTTTACTTTTCACATCTATTCTTTTTACTGACTCTGCCTCAGGCAATACAGAAATTCAAAGCAATAGGAAATCTTACTATTTTATCTCAATGGATGCACAAATATTGAGTTTCATATGGCAGGATAACAAATAAGTTTTGTAAAGACCAACAATTACCTTCCGTTTATGTTGTTAGAATAAACTGAAGTAAGCAATCGGGTGATTTTCCCAAGGCCACTTGGAAGTAGTAGCTTCAGAACAGAATTTCAGTTAATTCAGGACAGATGTGCTGTGACCAGTGTTAGGTGGTGAAGTTTTAGATTTCAAGGAAAGTTGCCCACAAAAAGATGTTTCCCGCTTATTGATGTCTGAAACTCCACTGTTAATGTTTGGTCCCTTTGCACTAAGTTTCTAATTTAACATTACATTTGCATAACACTTTTTTTTTTACTTTGCAAACTACTTTAAACATCTCATTTGATCCTCCTACCAGCAGGGAGAATTGGGCAGGGCAGGCCTAATTAACCCTGTTTTGGAGATTAGGGGACTGAAGCTCTGAAAGGTTAAATAACTTGGGAAGCCAAGGGCCCCGAAAGCTATGAGCATGCTGCCTTCAAATTAACTGTCCCTTTGTTCATTGCCCCCTGTACCCTATGAACCGTTCCTGTTTCCACAGGCTAGAATTAATTCTTCCGTGAACTGTGTTCTAGGGTACCTGACATACTCTGTCAAACATTTCACTTGTGCTGCTTTGTTTTTATAAACTTCAACACTTCCAGGAAACTTGGAGTTAGCCTGGCCTAAACAGTCACCTACTGTTGGAATTACATCTATACTTTCCTTTGCTAGGCATCTTCTGGACTCCTTGAACGCTTCCATTGACAGGAACCTCACCATCTCTTCAAATAGCCTGTTTCTGTGTAAAGTTCTCTGATAATAATTTCCCATGTCTGACATTTTAAACATATTTGTAAATGCTTTAAGGACAAAACTATGTGCCCTTAATCATTTCTGTATGCCATGCACATCCTCTCATAGCAGAAGCTCAATAAAATTTTGTTGAATGAATAAATCAGTGGGTTAGTGGCTGGATGTGTTTCAAATAAAAGCTTCAAGCAGCTCTGTTTAGTATCTTTTAGAAGCTATTGACGTGCTGCCCAAGGTGTTTTTTAGTTGCTAATTCATTTTCCTCTGGTTGTACTTTTGGAAGCCCTAATGCAAATATTTTTGAAGTACAAAGCACAGGCTATGGGTCTGGCCTCTCATAAAGTGGATACATATCATAACCGAGTGCAAAGAGATGTGAGATAAGAAAGTATAATAATATATGGAACAGCTAGCAGTGAGGAGATATAACTGATAACCAGCTACAGAGAGATAAGCTAACTCAGGGGGAAACAAGGACGGTGTTTTAAGTAACAAGCCACACTGTCATTTGGAAGCAGCAGACTATGGCAGGCATACAGAGGTGTAATACTCTAGTGGTGCAGTTATGCATGCAGGCCCAGCCTGCATGCATTTAAGTCTTGGCTCTGTTGTTTACTTAATAAATAAATAACAGGTGGACAATCTCTCTGCCATCTAATCTCCTCATATGGGAAACAGGTTAAATGAGTGAATGCAAGTACCTGAAACAGTGTGTAGTACCCAAGTTATCTTTATGAATTGGTGGTCATGCAATTTGTATTATACCTTTGGTATGCCTCTAACTACCTGTGTGAATTGCTCTCTGCGTGTGTTTTACTAGAATCATTGATATGGATATAGGATGACGATGTGTTGCAGAAAGTGAAGTTGGCAATTAAATTAAAGACAGTGGAGCTTGTTAACTAATTGTCAATCTATTTGTGATCCAGGTAACCTGGTTGGAGCCCTGTTAATTTGGGTTCCTAAAGACAAGCAAACCTTCTCCTAAATATGAAGGAATTCTTGGAACACTCACATCACCAGCATGGCCTGTAACTCAGAGCACTTGTATAATGAAGAACCAACATTCTTTGGCATCATATTAGCTCTGGTCTAAAGCACAGCCTATCCTTTTATTTTTAAAATGACCATAACTAGTTCTCACTCCAGATACTGGTGACTTAGGTAGATACTCACAATGAGTGCTCGCATATGTGTGCGTGCGTGTGTGTGTGTGTGTGTGTGTGTGTGTGTGTTTGGGAGACAGAGAAGGCCACCTTCACAATTTCCAGCCTCCCATCATGTGTCTAACCTTTCTTTGCTATTTTGTCTTCATTTCCTAACATCGAGCTTGCCAAGGACACCCTAAATTACTCTGTATTTGCAAAGAGCAATTGATCAGCTCCTCAGATATTCTGGCAGCAGCTAATATTCCTCTGAAGTCTCATCTTTGCTTCTAAGCATTTCTTGAAAGTTTTTTTTTTGAGGTAGAGACAGCTTTCTTCACCGTCTATTGAATGTATAGAGTCTATTGATGTCTATAGATTTGACAAATTCTTCAATAAATGTTATTTTACCTATATTCATTTTCAACTCAGTAACTCTCCCTTGCTTTTACTCTTTCTTTTCACTTGGTGAGATAAGTTCTCTTCCCTGAAAAATGGAGATGCATCATCTTGAAACACAGACATGGAACACAGTTCAGCCTTTCTCCATTGGCAGCCAGGATAAAAGTCAACAAAACCTGAACTAAACCCTGCCTCAGGCCTGGTTGACATTGATAACAGAGGGACTCATTCTGAGCAAAGGATCTAAAAATGGTCAGGAACAAAAGAACCAATCAGGCAATAAATGCATGAAGAGGAGTCATGCAAGTACAGAGAGGGAAATGGAAGGAAATAATCTGATCTGAACATTTCTCGCTAGACCTCGACAAGTCCCTCTTATCATGTTCATGCTCTGCTAAATCCTCAAAGTCCATGCTTCTGTGCCTATAGAAAACAACTGGCTGGATTAAACTTTTAAAAAAGAAACAAGATTTCTCTCAACTTATTTTGCAGACCTTTGAAAAGTGATAAGCAGTTTTTAGAAAGTTTTTTTTTAAAGAACAATTCTACTAAAAAGTGAACTTAACACCTATAGCTAAAAGGGACTCAGGACATTCCTAAAATTCATTTGGACTAAGAAAAGACTTAGAATAGCAAAAACAATTCTAGGTAAGAAAGGAAAGTCAGGGGGCATCACAAGACCTGATTTGAGATTATGCTACAGAGCTACTCTGATAAAAACAGCATGGTACTGGAAAAAAAAAGGCAGGTCTGAGAATCAGTGAAAAAGATTAGAAGAGGCAGAAAAAACTTCAAACACACTCAGTTACCTTATTTTGATAAAGGGATCAAACATGTTTTCTAGAAGAAAGGAAGCCTCTTTAATAAATAGTGCTTCAAAAACTGGCTTTCTACATGCTGAAGACTAAAACTAGAACCACGTCTCTCATCATGCAGTGAACCAAAATAAAAATGGATCAAGTATCTCAATAGTAAAACAGAAACACTAAGTCTGCTGAAAGAGTGCTCACTTTGGCAGCACATATATTAAATCCACTGGAAGGGAAAATAAGTAGAACTCTTTAAGACATAGTGTAGGCAAAGACTTCGTGAACAAAATCCCAATGATATGGAAAATCCTACAAAGAACCAGTAAGTTATGTCTCATCTTAATATAAAACTTTGGAACAGCAAAATATCACCAACAGAATGGAAAACCACAAAATGGGGAAAAAAATCTTAGACAGTTGTTCTTCAGGTAAAGGATTAATATCTAGAACATAAAAAGAATTGAAAAATATCAGATTTCCTAAATTTATTTATTTATTCATTTTAGAACCCCTAAATTTAAAGACCCAATCTATAACTATGGTCACCTGAAATGAATAAACCTTCTCAGAAGTATAAAAGGCAAATAAATATATGAAAAAATGTTCGATGTCACTGAACATTTGAGAAATGTAAATTAAAACAATGCTGAGGTTCCTTTCCACTCCATAAAGAATCACTATTATCAACAAATCAACTAATAAGAAATGCTGGCTGGGATGTGTAGGAAAAAGAATTCTTCTGCACTGTTGGTGGGGGTATAGACTAGTGCAGCACTAGTGTGGCAATCAGTGTGGCAATTCCTCAAAAAACTAAGACTAGAAGTTCCATTTGATCCAACTATTCCTCTTCTTGGTAACTTCCCAAAAGAAATGAGAGCGTCATACCACAGTGATGTAGGTGCATCCATGTTTACAGCAGCAAAATTTATATTAGCTACATCTTGGAAACAACCCAAACATCCAGCAGTTGATGAATGGATTAAAAAGATGTGGGTTTTTTGAGCAGTGGAGGACTATTCTTCCATAAAGAAGGATAACATTGAGACATTATAGCTAATAGATGGACCTAAAGTGAAATGAATTGGGTACATATATGCAAATATCACATTATCTCTGAGGTGTGAGGAATTGAAAATACAAATAACTACCAAACTGTATAATAGATATTGTGAAATATGAAGAAATTGTTCAAAGGAAAGAGGAAGTAGGGAAGAGGGAGGAAGGAAAGGAAAAGAAAAAAAGGTAAAATGGAAACAAAGCTTTGAGATGAGGGAAGAGGGATTAAAGGGAAGGGAATGGGAAAAAGAACTAAGATATATTATGTGCAGATACAAGTTCCCTATGATAAATGTGATCATTATGTGTATGTAAATTGTACCAACAAACAATAAAAATGCAACTGGAGGCCTTAACCCACTTTGAGGAGTCAGGGGAGTTAGGCTTCAGGAAGGACCATCTAATTTTCCTCTGTGATAGTTTGTGTCAACTTGGCTGATACATATAGACACAATTATTTAATAAAAAGCTAATACAAATGTTGCAATGAAAACATTATATGCAATTGGTTGACATCAACAATCAGTTCCCTTTAAGTTGAAAGCAGTTACCCTTGATTATTGTGGACAAATCTCATCTCATCAGTTGAAGGCCTTAAGAGTCAAACTGAGGATTCCCAGAGAGAACAAAATTCTGACTCAGTACTACGACATAAGTTCCTTTTGAATTGGTAGGCTTTTGAGATCCCCTACAGACTTGCGGTTTTGTAGTCCCACAATTGTACAAGGAGGAGAGAGAGACAGACAGACAGAGAGAGATGTATGCATAAAAATGTAAAATCTTTTATTGTTCTCATTTTTCTAGAGAACCCAACTGAGCCAGCATCTACAAGCAAGTGAAGGGAAGTTGAGGAAAGCTGCTCCAGGCAGAGAGAACCGTCTATGTGAAAGTCTTGTTCAACCATTTCTCACTCCATGCCTTTGATGCATGCATTTGGAATGACTCAGACGATTCTTCCACACATACGTGCTTTGATGAAACTTCAGACCTTGCAGATGATCACTGCTTCACTGACAAGCAAACCAGTACCGAGTCCAGAGGAGCTCTTCAGATGGAACAACTCCTGGGACTGCAGTGTTGTGTCTTGGGTGTGAGCCAAGAGCCTGATTTCTTTGGGAATCCTTGGGCAAGAGCCTCAGTCCCTCAGGGACTCAGCTGATGTTTCAGTCTATCTGTGAAATGAGAAAGATAATAAAAGGTAAGATTTGTTGGTTTCTTTATACATTTATGTATTCAGTCAGCTAATCCCGCCATGATCTTGAGGTAGGGGTGTTGTCATGCTTCACCAGTGAGGAACTGAGCGGGTGACGAGATGCTCAAGACTGCACATCTCACAGGTCTCAGGTCCAGGTAGGCGGAGTTCAGCTCTGCACCTGTTACTCACAATTATGACATTCACAGTGGTCTCTATTTCCTCCGCCTTCCAAAACTGTTGTAAGCACTAGATATTGGAGAGCTTTTAAAAACCCATAAAGCCACAAATTGAGGTCATTACACCATTATCCTTTTCATCTCTGCAGGAGGCTCTAAGATGTTTTACCAAATTGTTTTAAAATTTGCCTTAGTTTAATTGAGCATTTATTTTCTGACTGTCAGTTTCTGAAAAATCTCATTTCATTCTGGCTCTGATTCCCTGGGGAAGACCTTTCACTCTTTGTATCAGTATTAGGGTCACTGAGGGAGCTAGGACAAGTGAGAAGCCAATAACGAGCCTAAGGTCACACAGCTGTGATTTTGACTCAGGTTTGTCTGCAAAAGTGATCTGAACAGAGAGCACTTCCTCGGTTCCAGGTTTCCAGCACTCCTGTCAGCCTCGCTGCCACTCAACTCTCAGGAGTGGGGTTGAGTTGGTGCCCACATGGGGCTTCCTGCTTGGATTTCTCACGTAATGTGAAGAAACGATTTCATCAGCTTTTGAACGAATTTACATTGCCTGTGAACACAGACTCTCTGAGTCGTGGCTTTGATTTATGAATATGAGCTGCCTTCTCTTCTTTCCACCACAACCTCTTTGCCTTGCACAGATGTGGAAACCCAGGAAACTTCATTTCCCTCGCCCTCCTTCCGTTCCTCTTCCCAGAATGAGGCCCATTCTTTCACTCATGTTCTCTCTTCTCTGAGTTTGTCTTTTTGTTTTCCTGCTCTTGCCCTTCCTTGCTGCTCTTTTCTTTATCTTGCTGTTGAAGCCCCTGCTGCAATTGTTCTGAAGCTATTTTGAGGCTTTCCTTGTTGTGGAAATAAACTCTCCCTCTCACAGAGTTTGGTGTGTATCTGTATGCGGTTTTGATTCAAAAAAAGAGTTCAAGAGAGACCAAGGAAGGCGTGCAGATGGCACAGGTGTTTTCATCGAAAGGGTGCCTTGCATTCATTTAAAAGTTTTCTTAAGCTTAGTATCAGTTAACTATCTGCTATGTATTTAGACAATATCGTTTTTTTCATAGTGTAAGGCTCTCATCATTTCAGAATTTCTTGAGACATGATACTTCTCCTTATAAGAATTAGTAAGGATACTTAAGAGTGGATGCTACTGTTAAGGTGCAAGGAAAATAGAAGAAAGAGGGACAGATTTCACAGGGAAGCCTGGAAAACTTAGAGGCAGGAGTGGGATAAAATATCTATCCTGTATTTGTACGTGCCAGAAGGTATGAGGCTGAGGGAAATGTAGGGGAAGAAAAGGGCCTGATGGAGCAATAAGATCTATTGAGGGTTATAAAATCCTCCATACTGGAGAGAAGGGTCGACAAATGAAAATAGGACACTTTGATGCTACTATTTTGATGTTATGAGCCTGCAGACATTTTGATGTTGCATAAAACAGAAAGCTTTAAGCCCTCAGCTTTACCTCTATTGTAAAAGCAGCATACACAGAACATATCATTAGGCCTCACTGATCCTAGCCTTAGGTCGTGATAGCTGCCCCCTCATTTCCATCCTGGTGGTTTGATCTCCCCCACATCCCTGTACCTCTGGTTGCCAAATCTCCAACTGGTTGTGCCAAATGGTTTTGCTTAGGGAGTAACACCTGCCCAAGCAGAAAGAATTCTTTTACAGCCAAGCTAAGAGGGATAGCTAAATAAAAATTTCTAAAATTGTGTTATCGTGATTGTCTACATGGGCAATGAAGTCATCCTGTACTTCTTGTCACATAGAAAGTCTTAAGTCTTGAAAAGGAAACATAAACAGAAAAGCAGTGGTAGTTTGTGACTGTTTGCATGGAATATCTTTTCCTGTCCTTTCATTTTCAGCCCTTGCATACTTTTAAATCTTGTGTAAGTCTCTCTCTTTTGCATCAGTTTTGTCTACTTAAGCCTTTATCAAGTTAACTGTCTTAAACACAGATTAATGGCTAGATTAGCAAAATGTATAAAACACATAAAACAATTACGCTAAATTAAGGTATACTTTTAGATATATTGGCCATACTGGATTACAATATTAATTAAGTCCCTTACAGACACCATATAGTTATATTTTGGATTTTGTTACTGCTGTTCATTCAGATACTGTATATATTTTGATTGGTGAACTTAATCCACTTACATGAAAGGTAATCATTGCTAGGGAAGGATGTACTGTTAGCATGTATTGTTTTCTGTTTGCCTTTTTCTCTGCTGCTGTTCTACTTTTTCTTTCACTTTTTTATTTTTGCACTGATGTGTTTTCTCTGGTTTTTGGTTTTGAATAGGTTTTGAAGTTTTCAGTTCATAAAACATCCCATAATTTCTACTAGCCATTGTGAGGTGGAATGACAAACATTTATTTTATTGTGTGTATTTCAGTTTACACATGTCCATTTATCACAAATATCCTTGCTGGGTTCAACAAGGATGGCTTTGAGAAGTCCTCAACTCGACCATGTGGGTAATGGCAAGTAGGTGTTCATCCACTTTGACATCAGGCAGCTTTTTTCCCTTTTTCAACTGATGACAATTAACTTCATGGGAGGCTAAAAGACATTATATAATAAGAGCATATCCACAAGGAAGTTATAGTAATTCTGAATATATATAATATATGCATCCAACATCAGAGTGCCTAGATGTAGAATGCAAACATTTAAAAATGCAAAGGGAGAAATGAACAGAAATACAACCCTACTAACCATTACTACTCTACTTTTATCTGTGAGAAAAACCTTCAGGCTAAAAGTAAAGAAACTATCTCCAAACAAGAATATAGATCAAATTGTCCTAAGAAACATACAAATTATTTCACTCAACAGCAACACTGTAGAAAATGTAGTTTTTCAAGTGCACAAGTTAGATAACATGTTAGGCAACAAACCAAGACTTAACACATTTAAGAAGACTGAGATTATAGTACATTTTTCTTCCATCCACAATGGACTAAAATTAGACATCAATAGAAGAAGAAAAGTGGTTGAAAAAATTCTCAAATATGTTGCTTTAATCAACTCAATCCTAGAAAATCAGTGGTCCAAATGAGAAATCAAAAAGGCAAATGAGAAACTATCATGAAAGACACAAAACCAAAACATAACATATCTAAATTATAAAATCCAGAAGAAGCAATTCTAAGACGGAAATGTGTGGTACTAAATATCTACATTAAAAAAGATTTTGAATAAACAACCTATTTATACTCTTGAGGAAATAGAAAAAGAACAAAGTTTAAAATTACCAGGAAAAATATTCTAAGGAAAAAAAGAGCTGAAGGAAAAAATGAAAAAGGAGATTTAGAAAATGTGGAGGGTAATGGGGCTGGGAATATACATTAGCAGCACAATGCTTTCCTGGCACCTCAAGGTCCTGAGTTCAATTCCTAATACAAAAAAAAGGGAAAAGAACAGAAAAGAAAATGTGGAAAGGAAGAAGACAGTAGATGGGGGACAGTAAAAGAATTAAGATGTGTTATGTGCCTCCAATGATGAATGTGATCATTATGTACTGCAAATATGTACTAATAAAATAAATCAATTAAAAA
This sequence comes from Dolichotis patagonum, assembly GCA_004027295.1. Classification (NCBI taxonomy): domain Eukaryota; kingdom Metazoa; phylum Chordata; class Mammalia; order Rodentia; family Caviidae; genus Dolichotis; species Dolichotis patagonum. Next base: position 140,145 of record PVJX010001040.1, on the reverse strand, counting down.
AGATTAAATCAGAAATAAGAGAATAGAAAAACAATATATAAATTCAGCAAAACTAAAGGTTATGATGTGAGGAAATAAACAAAATTGAGGAACCTTTACCAAGCCCAAGGGGAAAAAAGAGAGAAATAAAAGAGAGATAGAAAGATCATTGCAATTGATTTAACAAAAATGAAAAAAAAAGGATCACAAAAACAACTATGCATGATTACATGCTAACAAATTGGATAATCTGGCAAAAGTGAATATGTTTGTCAAAAAATGCGATCTACAAAGATTGAATCATAAGGAAATAGAAATTGTGAACGTATCTAACAAGATCAAGTCAGTGATTAGAAATCTCCCCACAACCCAGAAGCTCAATATCAGAGAACTTCAGTGGTAAATCTGCCAACATTTAAAGAAAAATTAATGCAATATTTTAAAAACTCTTCAAAAAAATTGAAGAGAAGGAACTACTACCAAACCTACCTTATGACACCAGCATGAGACAAATACTAAACCCAGACAGAGATGGTACAAGAAAACTATAGGCTTTGGTAAACACAGATGCAAAAATCCTCAAAAACCAACTTGAGGAGGTGGGGGTTTAGCTAGGTGGCGTAAGCCTGCCTGGCAAGCACAAAGTCATGAGTTCAGTCCCGGGGCGGGGGGAACCTTGAAAACCAAATTCAACATGACACTACAACGATTATACACTGTGATCAAGTGGAATTTATCTTTGAGATGCAAAGATGTTTCAAAAGTGAAAAACAGTTAAAGTAGCATACTGCATTAACAAATTAAAGCTAAAATCCACACAGTAATCTTAGATGCAGAAAAGGAATTTTTAAAAAAATCAACATCTTCTTACAATAAAAGCTTTCAGAAAATGTAGGCAAAGAAGAAAAATGCTTTAGTATTATAAGACAATAGAAGAAGAAAAGTTGTAAAAAAAATTCCCACAGCCAATATTATACTCAATGATAAAAAACTAAACACATTTTCATGCAGATTAGGAACAAATCAAAGATCCCCCTCACTATTTCTATTCAGAAAACAGTAAAAATTCTAGCCAGTGAATATAGTATTACCAGAGGCTAGAAGAAGAAGAAAGAGGAGTTGAATGGCTTTAAATTGTTGGTTATGAAGGATGAATAAGTTTGGGGGATCTGCTGTATAACATTGCACCTGTAGTTTATAGTACTGCACTGTTCACTTAAATACCTGTTAGCAGATATAGCTAATGTTAATGCTCTTGCTACTAAAAAAAAAAAAAAAAAAACACTTAACAGTAACATCAGATGCAGCAGCAGCAGGAGCAACAACAACAACAAACACTAGGAATCTATGTATCATTTTGCAGTAAATTTTACCCTTTGGAGGAAAAGGTGGCACATTATGATATAAACAGAATTTGCCAATACAAGTCTCAGCCTGCTCTCGTTAGTGCTGAATCATCAAAAAATGCTTCTCTTTCTGATTTTCAATTTTGTCAACCAGTAAAATGGGACTAATATAACTTGCCCACCTCATATCACAAATTATTGTTGTAGTTGTTTTTGTTACTTTCAGAGCAGGGAACTGAAACCTATGGCCTCATGCATGCTGAGCAAGTGCTTTACCACTGAGATACGTAATCAGCCAACAAAACCATGATTATGTAACCTTCTCTGTAAGTTCTAAGTGTTTTTTCAAAGGCTTCACCACATGATATGGTTCAGAAAATATCATCCTGCCTTTGTCATGAAAATTCCAATGGGGTTCAGGGCTGCATTCAAGCTTGTATGGGTAGTAAATAATGATGCTGACAATAGACTCTAGCCTTTGAGACCCTAGTAGAGGGCTTTTCTTGGGCTGGGTCTTATACATTTTATAATATAAGCAAAGGATGTTTTCCTGTTCAGAAAGTTTTCCTTTTCATTTTAAAGAAAAATAAAACAGAATTTCAAACCAAGATAATAAGAGACTAACAAAAAGTAATCCATTACATATAGTTATCTTCAAAGTAGTTACTCAGAGTGCAAGATAGAAGCAAAGTTTTCTTATTATCTTATCATTGCTTCTAAAATTTTTAATTTTAGAGTTGCACCTTGGTCAGTTTTGTAGATATATGTTTTCTACTCATTTAAAGCATCTAAAGAAAATGAAAGTTCGGTGTTTACTTAATGGTGCCTTGTAGAGCTAGGAGTGTGTGTGTGTAAAGATATTATTTCCCTTTAAAAGGAAAGATCCTACAGAAGAGAAGACCCTTCTGTCTTCTCATCCTAGAAAACACATAATTTACGACTCTATATTTTTAAAAATCTCAGTAATATTCTTAACAGTTTAGCTAAGAGCAAGTCCTGCTGTGAGAATGTCTTTCTTTTGCTATATTTGGCTCTCTAGCTCTTGGGGTCATCCTCTTAGTTTTTGTCAAAGTAATTACCATGGAATGAAAAAACAGAAAATTCTAAATGTATTTTGTTACTTTCACTTCTATGTGATCTTCTGAACCAGTCTCACACCTGATATGTTAACCAAAACCAGCCCACGTACAGAAAGCCCACATGCAATATGAGCACAAATTTCATGTTTAATGGGAACAAAGAAACCTTCCCCTAAGAGACTCTTGAAACTACCATCTTGACTAGAACGTCTCAATTTCACCTTTTTAGACTTGCTTGTTCTGTCGAGCTTTCAGAAGTAGGATCTTCTGGGCTGGGATCCAGAATCTTGTTGGTATTTAAAAGCATATCTCTACATAAAGATAACAATCTTATCAGCAAAATAGTCCATTTATTCCATCTTCTCATCCTGGAAAATCACACATAATTCACAACTCTACAATTCTAAAGATCTCAATAATATCCTTAACAGCTTAGCTAAGAGCTAGTCCTGCTGTGAGGGTTTCTTTGTTTTGCTATATTTGGCTCTCTAGCTCTTGGGGTCATCCATAGTGTTGAAGCCAGAAGATGAGTGGGAATGGATGAAGCTATTCGAAAGTTTTTACAGAAAGCTTGGGGGAGCTGGTGGGACATCAAAAAGCAGAGAAAAGTTGACAAATAACTTCATAATAAAGGAACACTTTAAGACATCTAGAGTATAAAATATTAATGGAAACAGTGCTTGGCCCCACAAGCATTTGAGATTTTATTTATGCCAAGACATTTGAAAAATAGTTAAGCAATGTTCAATGACCTGGAAAAGTTGACTTGTTCACCCAATCTTGTGTTACTTGGGAAGTGCTTGGAAGTCTCTCACAGAACAGCTCATCTGCAGGGACACCATTAAGGAAGGCCCCTTGGAGTTTCTTTTAAAGAGAATTTAAAGGAAAAGCTGAGTAAGAGTCTCATCAGGGAAAGAGAAAATTGCAGAAGTGTTTCCCTACTGCAGCGAGTTGCATTAGTCATTCCTCTGCAAAGGTTTCAGTGTTATCAGAAGGACAACGAAAGGAAGTGTGTGAAATATAACAATTACAGTCTGCTTTATAATGACTAACAACAGAGAAAACCACTCATTTGCTTTTGTGTTGCAGACATAATTATTGATTTTAGGGTATACAGATTCTTCTAATTGCCAATGATTTAGAAAACATAAGGCAAAGTGAAAGAGAGAGGAACATTGAAAACCCATGTTCGAGGTACTGTGTTGAATGTTTTCAGGCATTTTCTCATATTAATATGCATAATTATAAAACATTACTGTATCTGTTTTACTGATTAGTAAATTGAAGATAAATGTGTTAAGTAAATTGTGTAACAAGGTCATGCAATTGACAAACGGTAGTGCTTTGATTTCAATCCAAGCTTACTTGATTCTAAAGTCCATATTTAAAAATATAAACACATGATGGATTCTTAATTTCTGAGGATCTGTTAATTATGGAGTTCAGATGTTTCCAGATCTAACTCTAACAGACTTGCAGGCCAGTCTCTGTGGTACCTTCCATATCATAGATATTATACATTAGGACTGATAAAAGATGTGAAGACTTGGAAATCTGTAATACAGTTTTGCAAACTAGTAGACAAATATTTACTATAGTTTCTTTTTGCTAAGACAAAAGAGGAGGAATATCTGAGGTAGATTCCAATAGTTTTTCAGGCTAATACTGTTTCAGATATTTCTAGTTTCATAATTCTGAGAAGTTTGTATACTATATCATACACAGAATTTCATGAACCATAAAACACAAGCAATTCCTGTTACTGTCCTTCCTTAGGATAATTATAAAGATCAAATAAGTTGAAGCAAAGTGATTCAATAAAGTATGGAAATACTAGACTGTGAATAGCCAAAGCAATCTGTTTTTTTTTTTTTTCTGTATCAGATCTCAAACTCACAACCTCACACTTACCAGGCAAGTTGTTGAGCTGCTGATATAAATTCATACCCTTGCCAAAGCATTCTTAAGTGAAGGTGAAGGGGCAATTGAGCTTCTGGTTAGCTACCGGGTACACTGGATGGAGTCCCGGAAGCTCCACCACCTTAGTGCACCATGCCCAGGGACCTTCTTTCAGTATGGGAGGCAGAGGTCAAGCTGGGGGCCTAACTGCCCAGGAGATCTTTCCCGCTCCCTAGGACAAAGGACTGTGGCCTGAGTTTCCATGGGCTCCAGTTCCCAAGGCCCAGCATCTGCCTTACAATTTAGGGAGCCAAGAGCCTGTAGAGGGGAGTTAGAACCCTGCGAGGTGAGTCCTGCTGCCACAAGGTGGCCTTGTGGAGAGCTGGCAACCTGCACTCTGGGCAATTGAGCTTCTAGCTAGCTACTGGGTACACTGGACGAAGTCCCGGAAGCTCCACTGCCTTAGTGCAACATGCTCAGTGGCCTTCTCTCAGTTTGGGTGGTGGAAGCCAAGCTGGGGTTCTGACGGCCTAGTGTGGGCTGGCCTAGTGAGAGCTTAAAACCAGCACTCCTGGCAGTTGAGATCATGCCCACCCACTTGGACACGGGACTGTGGCCCGAGATTCCACGGGCCCCAGTTCATGAGGCCCAGCTTCTACCTTTCAATTTAGGGGGCCAAGAGCCTGTGGGTGAGCCAGCACTGCTCCAGGAACTCAGGGTGTAGGAGGTAACTCACCACACATCCAGAGGAAGCTTTGGAACACCAGTCAAAGCAAGGAAATATAGAAAAATGACAAAAGGAAAGACCAAAAGGCAGGCTCAAAACTCCAGCCCACCCCAAGAAAGCTCAGGAGCCATGTACATAGAAGAAAAAAGAAGGCATGCCCCTGAAATGTCTGAAATGATATCAAATGAAATAAAGATGCAACTAAGGGAAGCTATGGAGAAATTCAAATCAGAAGTACTTGCCCAGGTAAAAGAATAAATGATAAAAATAGTGAAAGAAATAGGGAACACATCTAGTGAAAACACAGCTAAAAAATTAGAGGAACAAAGCAAACAGATAGAATCCCTGAATGAACACTATAAGAAACATACAGAATACATAAAGCAGACTCAAATAGATACATAGGAAATAAAAAATGCAATTGAAAGCTGCCAGAATCGCCTCAATGAAAGTGAAGATAGAATTTCAGACCTCGAAGATAAGATTGCAGCCAGTGAAAAGGAAAGGAAATATCTCTTAAAAACAATAAAGAATCAGGAAATAACAATTCAACACCTGCAAGATGATGCAAGGAAAAATAACATAAGATTAATAGGGATAAATGAAAAAGAAGGGGACAGCCCAAATGATATCAAGAGGATATTTACAGAAGTAATAGCTGAAAACTTCCCAAACATGAGAAGAGAAACTGACATTTGGATAAGTGAAGCATATAGAACTCCAAACAGCCATAACCAAAATAAAACTACACCCAGACACATAATAATCACC
>PVJX010001040.1:0-134244 GCA_004027295.1 Dolichotis patagonum | reverse complement strand
GCTGTTCGAGAGAAAAGAGAGATCACCTATAAAGGAAAACCTATCAGAATCACAGCAGACTTCTCAACACAAACAATGAAGTCAAGAAAAGCATGGAGTGAAGTATTTCAGATCCTAAAGGAAAACCACTTCCAACCCAGACTGATGTACCCTGAAAAACTGTCCTTCAAAATGGATGAAGAAATAAGATACTTCCATGACAAAGAACAGCTGAAGAACTTTATGAACACCAAACCAACCCTACAAAGAATACGGAAAGACATTCTAGATATACATGGGATCAACCACCAAGCAAGGCAGACAATTAAATAGAATAGAAAGCTAGTGATACAACAGCAGAAAGATAACATGTCAACAATAAATCAATATATAACAGTTACAACCATGAATGTAAATGGCCTCAACACACCAATCAAAAGAAACAGACTGGCAGAATGGATCAAGAAACAACATCCAACCATATGCTGTCTACAAGAAAGCCATCTAACCCAAAAGGACACTCATAGACTGAAAGTCAAAGGATGGAAAGCAGTACTTCATGCAACAGGAACCCCCCCCCCGAAAAAGTGGGAGTAGTCATCCTCTTTGCAGACAATGTGAATTTCAAACCAAGAATGATCCAAAGAGATAAAGAAGGTCACCACATACTAGTTAGGGGAAAACTTCAAGAGGTAGAGATAACAGTCTTAAATATATATGCACCAAATTCCAGAGCACCCAGCTATATAAAGCAAATACTAACAGAAATGAAAAATCAAATAAGCAAGAACACAATTGTAACAGGAGACTTTAACACAGCATTCACACAAAGGGACAGATCAACTAGATAGAAAATCAGCAAATAACAGAACTGAATCATACCTGTGAACAAATGGACTTGATAGATGTATACAGAGTGTTCCATCCAACAACATCAGAATATGCCTTCTTCTCAGCAGTACATGAGACATTCTCTAAAATACACCATATACTAGCCAACAGAACATATTTAAGTAAATGAAAAAGAATTGAAATTATCCCATGCATGGTATTGGATCATAGTGCCATGAAACTAGAAATTAATCATAAAAGATACTGCGAAAACCCCATGAACACATGGATATTGAATAACACACTTCTGTGTAATCAGTGGGTAACAGAGGAAATTAAAGAAGAATTTAAACAATATCTACAAGCAAATGAAAATACAGACACAACTTACCAGATTTTTCAGGATGCAATGAAAGCAGTCCTAAGAGGAAAATTTATTGCATTGAGTTCCCACATCAGGAATACAGAACAAACACAAGTAAACAACCTGATGCTACAACTCAAACATCTAGAAAAAGAAGAACAAACCAAGCCCAAAGCCAAAAGAAGGGAGGAAATTATAAAGATCAGAGAAGAAATTAATGCACTAGAGACTAAGAAAACAGTTCAAAGGATCAATGAATCAAAGAGTTGGTTCTTTGAAAGAATAAATAAAATTGATAAGCCCCTTGCCAACCTTATTAAAAAAAGGAAAGAAAAAACTCAAATTCATGCAATAAGGAATGAAAAAGGTAAAATTACTACAAACTCGGTGGAAATAAAGAAGATGATCAACACCTATTTCAAAAACCTCTACTCTCATAGGTTCGATAACACAGAAGAAATAGACAGATTCCTAAATACACGTGAACTACCAAAGTTGGATCAGGAAGATGTAAAAATTCTGAACAACCCAATTTCTATTACTGAAATTGAAAATGTAATTAAGTCCTTGCCTACAAAGAAGAGTCCAGGCCCAGATGGATTCACTGAAGAATTCTACAAGAAATACAAAGAAGACTTAATTCCGACACTCCTCAAACTTTTCAATGACATCGAAAGGGAAGCAATTCTTCCTAAGTCATTCCTGGAAGCAAATATTACTCTAGTACCAAAACCAGAGAAAGACCCAACTAAAAAGGAGAATTATAGGCCAATCTCCCTAATGAACATAGATGCAAAAATTCTCAATAAAATATTGGCAAACAGGATGCAGCAAATCATCAAGAAGGTTATACACCATGAACAAGTGGGATTCATTCCAGGAATGCAGGGATGGTTCAACATATGCAAAACAATAAATGTAATCCACCATATCAATAGAGCCAAAAGGAAGAACCACATGATCATCTCCATAGATGCAGAAAGAGCTTTTGATAAGGTCCAACACTCATTCATGATAAGAACCTTCTAGAGAATTGGAATAGAAGGTCTATTACCTCAAGATGATAAAGGCCATCTATGACAAACCAACAGACAGCATCATATTAAACAGTCAAAAACTGAAAACCTTTACCTTAAAATCAGGCACAAGACAAGGATGTCCCCTGCCACCGCTCCTATTCAACATAGTACTGGAAATACTAGCCAGAGCAATAAGACAGGAAAGAGAAATAAAAAGAGTAAAGATAGGAAAAGAGGAAGTTAGATTATCATTATTTGCAGATGACATGATACTTTACATAGAAGACCCCCCAAACTCTATTGAAAGACTCCTAGATATAATAAATTAATTCAGCAAGGTAGCTGGATACAAAGTCAATACTCAAAAATTGATAGCCTTTCTATACACTAACAACAAAAGCACTGAGATAGAAATAAAGAAGCCACACCCCTTACACTAGCATCCAAAAAAATGAAATACTTAGGAATTAATCTCATGAAAGAAGTAAAAGAGCTATACAGGGAAAATTATAATACCCTGAAAAAGGAAATCAAAGAGGACCTCAGAAAATGGAAAGACATCCCCTGTTCATGGAGAGGAAAAAAAACATTGTGAAAATGGCCATTCTCCCAAAATTACTATACAGATTCAATGCAATCCCAATGAAAATACCACTAACATACCTCATAGATCTAGAGAAATCACTCCTAAAATTCATCTGGAACCAGAAGAGACCTAGAGTAGCAAAGGCAATTCTAAGCAACAAAGGCAAAGCAGGAGGCATCACAATCCCTGACTTGAAATTATATTACAAAACTTCAGTAATAAAATCAACATGGTACTGGACTAAAAAGAGACCTGAAGATCAGTGGAATAGATTGGAAGATACTACCACAACCACAAACTCACTCAACAACCTTATCTTTGATAAAGGGGCCAAATATGCTCACTGGAAGAATGACAGTCTCTTTAACAAATGGTGCTAGAAAAACTGGCTGTCCATATGCAGAAGACTAAAACCAAACCCATGCCTATCACCATGTACTAAACTAAAATCTAAATGGATCAAAGATCTAAATATTAAAACAGAAACACTAAATCTGCTGGAAGACAAAGTGGATAAAAATCTCAAAGTTATAGGGGTAGGAAGAGAATTCATGAACAAGAATCAAACTACACAGGAAATACTTCCCAGAATCAATAACTGGGACCACATCTTATTAAAGAGTTTCTGCATATCAAAAGAGATTTCCAGCAGAGTGAAAAGAAAACCCACAAATTGGGAAAAAATCCTAATGGACAGTCCCTCAGACAAAGGTCTTCTGTCTAGAAGTTTTAAAGAATTAAAAAAATCAAGACCCTTGAAATTCAAAGACCCAATCCAAAAATGGGCATCTGAAATGAATATACAGTTCTCAGATGAAGAAATACAAATGGCAAATAAATACATGAAAAAATTTCCATCATCATTAGTCATGAGGGAAATGCAAATTAAAACCACACTGAGATTTCATCTCACCCCAGAAAGAATGGCCAGAATAGAAAAAACTACCAACAACAAGTATTGGTTAGGCTGTGGCGAAAAAGGAACTCTTCTGCACTGTTGGTGGGAGTGTAGACTGGTGCAAGCACTGTGGAGGTTAGTCTGGAGTTTCCTCAAAAAGCTGGGTCTGGAGGTCCCATTTGACCCAGCTATTCCACTTCTAGGCATATTCCCAGAAGATCTGAAAACATCATGCCACAGTGATATATGTGCACCCATGTTTATAGCAGCACAATTTGTAATAGCCAGATCTTGGAAACAACCTAAGTGCCCATCAACTGAGGAATGGATAAAAAAGTTGTGGAATTTCTATACAATGGAGTACTACTCAGCTATAAAGAATGATCACTTTGAGATATTTTAAATAAATGGACACGACTTGAGACCATACTCATAAGCGAAATAAACCAAACTCACATGTGTAAATACCGTATAGTCTCCCTAGTATGAGAGTTGGTAAGAGTATATAAGATTTTATTGTAATCATGTGTCCCCATGTCATAGCTTTGAATGCTTTCAATATTTTCAGTCATCAGTTGGAATGGTTTTATCCTGTTTTGTTTGACTTGATTATATGTGATGCTATGAACAGCTGTTTTGAAGAGAACAAAACATTATGACAGCTATTGCTGATTTAATATCATCTTTCTTAGAAGTCCTGCCATGCTTCTATTCTTCTAATACCATTGGTTCTATCTATCACATTGTGTCTTATTGGGATTTGAATATGTGTGAAAGTATAAACAAAATTTTTTATTGAAAATGAGATATTATAGTACCCATTGATCATTCTCTGTTATTTGGTTCAGAATGCCCTGTAATTCTTTCACTCTTTGAATGGTTTTATAGTTTTTTGTTATGTTTGATATTATTGTATTTGAAACTATGCTCAACTATAGCAGAGAAAGAAATATTGTGATAGCTATTGTTAATGTCCAGTTGTCTTAATGTTAAATATTGTGTTTCCTATGTTGTCCGGTTCCAATCTGCTCTGTACTGACCTCTTTTGTCTTATTCTCTTTAAAATAAAATGGAAAAAAAGTGAAGGTGGAGGGCATCACACAACCTGAGTTAGAAATAAAATGCAAAGTCTTAGTAATCAAAATAGCATTGAAGTTGTAAAAAAATAGACACAGATCCATAAAGTAAAATAGATTATCTAGAAATAAATTCTTATGTTTACACTCAATTGATTTTCAATGAGGATAACAAGAATATACAAGGAGAAGAAAGTCTCTGCAATAACAGGTATTGTGATAACTAACTCTATATACATACACTAAAGGATTAAACTAGATTCTTGTCTCATACCACATAAAATAATATCGATGTAGTAAACATTTAAATACAAGACCTGAAACTATAAAATTCCTAAAAGAAAACCAAGATAAAAGATTCATAACATTGTTTTAGCCAATGTTTTTTTTTGGGTATGCAACCCAAAATACAGACAACAAAACCAAAAATAGACAAATGGGATTACATTAAAATAAAAAAGCTTTTGCACAGGCAAAGAAACAACACTGAGAAGCAACAACCTCAGAATGGGAAAGTATGTTAAACTGTACATATGGTAAAGGATCACTATGCAAAATGTATAAGGAACTCAATTAATAGCAAGAAAAAGTAACCTCACTTAAAAATGGACTAAGGATTTGATTAGATGTTTCTTAAAAGCAGACAAACAAAAGCCCAACACATTTGTATAACTCTCAGCGATACTAATTATCAAATAAATGCAAATTAAAACCACAATGAGGTATTACGTGATGCCAGGTAGAGTTACTGTTATCAAAAAGATGAATGACCACAAGTGTTGGCAAAAATGTAAAGCAAAGTGGACTCACACTGTTTGTGGGGATGAAAATTAGTGTAGAAATTATGAAAATGTCCTGCACAGTGGTGATACTAATAGAAAGTTCTTTAAAAACTAAAAGTTACCATACTGTGCAGCAAAATCATTTCTGGATATATGTAAAAAAGAAATGATATCCGTATGGTAAAGAGATATCTTCATTCCCACATCCATTGGAGAATTATTCATACTATCCAAAATACAGAACCAACCAAAGTATAAATCATCAGAACAATTAGTAATGATGATATAGCATATATACATAATGGAATACTATTGAGTCATGAAAGCATAAAAGTTTGCAGTTTGTAGCAGCAAGGACGAAAACAAAGGACATTTCATTAAATGAAATAATCCAGATGCAGAAAGGCAGACATTGCATGGTGCCGCCTATATGTGGAATGTAAATATCTCAATCTCACAGAAGTAGTAAGTAGGGGCTTGGTGATTACCAAGAGCTTGGAGATGGGCGTAGGGTTGAAGGGACGTTGGTTTCAGGGTAAGAAATTTCCATGAAGAGGAACAAACTCAACACATCTGTTAGATCATATGGTGATTACAGTTAGTAGCAATTTATTGTATTCTTGAAAAACCACTAAGAGAATAGATTTTAAACATTTTCACCAGAAACAAGAACATGCAATAATGACTATGTTAACTAACTTGATGAATCATTCCACTATATATATGATGTATATTATTTAACTATAAATACATATTTGGTCAATTACAAGATAAATAAATGAAAATCAAATCAGTCAGATATCAAGTCTTAAAATTAGAATTATTATTCCTTTATAAAGGTAATCATTTAAAATAGTGGGCTTGTGGTTAAAAACATAACAAATCATATTGAAAATCATATTGAAAAATAATAACAAGTTTTCAAAATATTTATGACCATATGAGAATTCCAGTGTCACCATAAGATTGGGTACAGTCTAAAAGTCAATGATGAGCATTTTTGGGGACCCATGAACCTCTTGATACTGCATTTACAATTTTGTGAACATTAGTTTTGAGGAAAAGCGACCTAAAACATTCATAAGATTTCCAAAGCGAGTCACTGACTATAAAAATATTTAGAAAGTATTAAGGATCTAGTTATGCAATACATAGCTTTAGATGTTGAACTTCTGTTGTGAAAGGAAAGAGAATTCCATATAATTTATTAGTCAAAATCTCAACTGCAAAGCAGAATTCACACTACATATTTCAATACAGATGATTTAATATAGGGATTAATTGTACTAACTTTAGGGATCTATAAGAGGAAAAACATAAAATGTCAAGAATATAGAGAGTATTGGCCCCACAATGGTTTGACTTAAATTTTATCAACTTTATGGTAGTGTATAGTGTTACTCATTCAATAGAAATTACAAGTTTTGAATCTTGGTCTTTTCCCAGATTAGCAGTATGTTTTACCATATTTTCTTGTGTTTCAGGACAGACATTGTGAGCCACAGCTCCCAGCCAGCCATACAATCATGAGATTAAGCAACTCCTATGCTAAATCATACTAGGTTGCTCATGTAGGATGTTTATTAGGTTGAGTATATTGGGTGCATTTTCCACTTGTGGTATTTTCAATTTATTACGGATTTATCAGAATGTAGCCCACTGTAAATTGGTCAATGATATTTCAGAGACAATAAATTCTGGGGAAACTACTCCTTCCTGGAATAGGGAAACAAAGCAGTGAAATCACAATCCAGAACCTTGAAGGTTTTTGGAAAGATCTTAGATAACTGATGATCAAAACTCTGGAAACAGAGTCACTACGCGATCTCTAAGGCAGATAATATAATGAGTTCTGAAAGGCTTGCATGAAACTTGATTCCGGAACACAGAAGCACATAGATGATTTTAATATAAAAAAAGAAAAAGCTTCCTTTCTCTCTTACTTTTCCTAATGCCTCTTTGTTGCCTGTTGTTGGCAGAAAGAGATAGGAACCCAGCTGAGAAAGGTGTCTGGAAAATGTAGTTTGGTGTTTTTAGACCCAGCAAAATAAGGTAAGTATATAAAACTAGATTTGGATAAATAATTTTGTGCTATGTATCTTAGAGCTGCACTGAGTATATTACAGGAATTCCTTTGTTTTTAAAGATCTATTTAACATGCTTAAAGTAGTATATCAATGATTCTGTTATTTCAGAGAAAATGGAAAACATATATAGCAAACTGAACCCTATTAAAATCTTAGACATATTTTCAGAAAAGTTCCTGACATTTTCCTAAAGATTCACATGGGGACAAAGGTTACTACTTCAGTGGTGTAATGGGACTTAGCAAAGGCATCATCATCATTCTGCTTTGCTGAAGTAAAAAATTTGAGCGCTGAGATTAATGTGTACTTTACCCATAGAGTCCAGATGAAGGTGGATGCTTAGAAGTTTTCTGGGTAAACATGAGAAAAGGAGAGAAGAATATGGAGATTAAACATGAATTCAAAGAATAAGTGGTTTTCCTTGCAACCATCATTCCAAAGACCTCAAATGAAACAGATATACTACTGATAAATACAACTAGAGATATGAAAACCTGGTCTGAAAAATAAAGCCGGACTGGAGCAGCCTTTTAAATTTTATGTTCGTATAGACAGGCTTGACCTTATATGTAAGCAAGGGTAATATCTTGCTGAATAATTCTCAGCTCAATAAAGGCCACAAATACGTAGATGTGGACTGCCTTAGGCCTGAACTCAGCAGGTGTACTCAGTCAACCAGAAGAGAAACTTAAACTGGCGGAGCTCTCCACGGTTCTGATACTTGCAGTGTAACTGCCTGTACGTCGATGGCTCTAACACGACCTTGCCTGATGCTTTGTTTCTACCTTAACTTTTCTGCTCAGAAAAGGTTGCTGTTATCCTCCTGTGGGTGCTTAGTCTTTATATTGCAGTTTATTGATTATTAAGACAAAAAGTTATGATACTTACACTTCTTAAAATCCCTCAGTATCTATTATCATATTTAATCATTACATTAGGCTAGTAATCCTGGAATTCATCATTTCACTTTTCTTCATAGGTAAGTAAACTTAATCAGAGATAAGCAACATTTTAAGAGCATCATTTTAGTGATTCGTCAAAAACTTAAATGCAAACGTTTTAATTCTAAATCCTGTAATGTTTTAAGTTTATGTGGTTACTTAACGGACTAAATTAGTCATCTCATAGGTTAAGACTTCCTCAGTCATTATTAGAAGTAAACTCACATGAAACACAATCCATGATTCCAAAGTATGTGGACAATATTAAATACTATATCTTTATCCATGTAGTTAAAATGCACATTTGAAAATTAGGCTCTTTAAAGGTTTATAGGGAAAAAATCTACAGCTTTTCATCTGATTCAAAATATTCCTATTGTAACAACAGATAATTAGTTGTTTGGAATACCTGATTATATCAAATATGATACTGGTATTTCATAAAACACTGGGGAAGTATTGTCTCATTCTATGTCCTGATCTTTGATCTTTCAAAATCAAAATTTCTCTTCCTCATAGATTACCACACAACTAACCATTGGTTGTATTCAGGCAAGGGCTTTGGCTAGCTGTGAGCATTTTTCAATTTTGCTACATTTTACCACATCCAGCTTATGCTTCCACTGGGCTTGGTAGTTAGGCACGATGATATTAATGTATGCCAGAATTATTTGGTACAAAGAGATCCAGAGTTGATGATGCAAGATGTTTTGTTTATCTTGCAGTTTATGTTTATTCACTGCTTATCATACTTCAATACTCTTATTGGCTCTCTTCTATAAAATGGCCATCAGTGAGTCAAGTTATTTGTGATGTGGCTTTTAGTAGCTTCTCAGAAATGCTAGTAAGAAACTAATTAGGCAACACATCTGGAGAGAAAAATAGAAAAACAGTGGTGGGCAATAATAAAGAAAAAGGGTACATTTCACCTCATAAGAGAGGCAAAAATTCTATCTATGGTATTTAAACTATCTACGTTCTAAGTTAATTGAATCTTGACATTGCAAAATAAAGGAGGAGTCATTCCTCAAATGAATGTTTCTTCTTGGGTATTGTGTAAGGAGGGGTGGAGGAAGCAGAGGTAAATAAGATTTATTCCTTGCCTTAAGTTTCTTGTACTCTACTAACAGAGAGATAGACACACGCATAGCTTTCCAAATACTCTATAAAACAAATACTACTGAACCATGGACCACAGAAATGGAGAATAAGTTGTCAGACATGACAATTGGGAACGCTTCCCAGAAGACCTGACATTCAAATTATGGTCCGAAAGAGAATAGAAAACCTCTCCCTCACCAGTGTCATCATCTGCTATTCTGCCATCCACTTATCACATTTTAACCTCATTGACCTTCTCACTTTTCCCACCTTTGGGCCTTGACATACTATTCCTTCTCCTTTAAATCTTACCTTCTTCTTTGCATCTGGGTAATTCTATCCATCTCTTAAATTTTGGGTTAACTGTGACTCCTCAGAGAATGTGAGATGTGTGACAGAGGTATGTTTGAGAAGGTAGAGATTAAGGACTTTTGAAACCACACCCCAGACCTCCCAAAGTGCATGATTACAGATCAAAGACAGGTTACAGGATAACAGTACAAGTAGGATCAAAATGTATTGCCTTAAGTGTATTCTCTAGCCTTTGCCCTTCCCATACTCTGATTAATTACTGAGATTAACTTTAAGATCAGTTGTGTAACAGACCACCCTATTCTTTCTGTTCTATACATGAATTCTTGGACAAATGTACTTCTTTTATCCTTTGTTTTGGTTTCCTGGTTCTGTCAATAAAAAGAAATAGAAACCAGTTCATGGGATGTTTCTTTTCCTGAGACTTTATAATACTGAAGGGGCTTGGGTAAAAGCAGTCTCTGGACCTCTCAGAGGTAAAACTGGACTTGGACTCCAAGTAATTACTCATCCTTTGTACCACCATGATCATGAACAATGACAAGAGAAAGTTTCTGGATGCTTCCTTCCCCAGAATAATTCAAACCCTGTATGTTGTTCTTTCTCATGGCAATTTGATTATTGCATTTATAGTAGATGTAGTTATTGACCATTTGACTGTTACATATTCATTTATTTATTTTCCACATTGATTTTGAAACTCTCTGAGATCACTAACCGGGTCTATCTTGTTCAGTGCTATGACTCAGTATCTCTTTTAGTGACTTTCACTCAAAAGAGACTCAACAGTCATTTATAAATTCAACGGAAGAAAGCAAATGGGATAGCTTAAGGTAAATAAGAATCTCAAGCAAAGGCTTATTCAGGTAAAAATGAATATTGAACATATTAATGGTAGATTGTAAACTTTAAGCAGCATCCAAACCCATTTCCACCCATAAGACGAGAAACAGAAATGCAGTCAGGGATAAAGGCATTCCACACAGACAAGGGAGAAAGCATTTACTCAGGTGAACTGAAGTAGTAAACACCTGACTCTTTACAGCATATTTGGTTCTTGAATCCACGTTATTTTACCTCATGCAATTAATATGAAAATCCATGCCTGATCTTTCCTTATAGAGAGAAGTACTATTGTTTTGGAATTCCAGTGCTGTCCGTAGAACAACCCTTCTCTTTATGTGCAACGTTACTTTTCATGAGTTTATATTTCCATAACTTCCAGTGCCATCAGCGATTTAGAACCTCAGTGGCCAGTATTGCAATGCAACCCAGATCAAGGGTGGATTTGAGCTCAGTCTGACCTAATAGCTTAAGATGCAAGATAATGAGAACTTCTATGCTTTATGTGGATTCCATTATAGCTCATCAGAACTAAGAGTTTACATAAGATTGCGGAGCAAATTTCTACAAGATAAAGGTGAACATGGGTGATATGAATTGAGTTCTAATCATATATGTCAGGTGCTATGCTCAATAGTTTATGTGAACTTTGTAATTAATTTCATGAAGCAGTGTATTATGTGGTAAGACCTGTATTATTTCCATTTCGTTACTTCCTCCTTTGAGAGGTGAGGTTGTGTAAATCAGGCTTAGTGAGGAGTGATTCTGTTGCTGGAAAAATGGAGCCATTAGATAGTTTGAGCAGGAAATGTTTTGCAAGGGGATTGAATTTTGCAGTACAAGGGATGGAAATTTTAAATGGGTGCAGAATGTTGTAGTAAGAGTTCATGGAGACTGAAGGAAGGTTATGTTGAAGGACATGAACTGGTGAGTCATTTTAGGGTAGAACTGATACAACTTGGCAACCAAGTGAAATGGAAAGAGCTGCTTCTTGTCACTTAGTAATGAAATACACATTTCTGCATCCCATCAAATACACTTTTAATGATTGGTCGGTATTTATTTAACATCTTGACTTTACCAAGAAATAGGAATTGGCTCCATCTCTGAAGAAGCATATATTCCTGGGCTTCTCTGATTTATAAGACTGCTGTTAAGAAATATCTGTTGCTGTTAATATGAAGTTAAATATATATGATGTTATACATGTGCTTCTGTACACCTGTTTGTATGAGGTTGCACTAAATTTATTTTTATGTGTTTACAATATGATACAATGATTTTATTAATTTAATATATGTTCCACTATCTTCTCTGAATTATTTTAGAGGTAAATTTAATAAATAGAGAAGAGATAAATTAAATTGAAACTGATTTAAAGGAATTACATTGAGAAGGGAGTAAATGTTTCTCACTTATTTGAGATGAAATACCTGCATAACACAGTGTCTAAGTAATTGTTTATGATCTATATGTACTTGTGTATCTATACACTTACATATAGCTGTCACTTTGATTTTGTTGTTATTGGATATTAAATGTAATATTAATGAATGAATGAACACACCTACTAGAATCAGCCATTGAATTTGATTCTGAACTCTCTGGTAGCTAGAGTTAAAGGAAAGTATAATGTAGCTTCCATTTTGTGACTAAATATAAGATATGTTTGTTCTAATGGACAAGCTTTCAGCATATCAAGGAAGTCAGTGAAGAAGCTGTTTTAATGCACCTTTGGATAAAAGAACTTGACATAAATATTGTTAATTCCTCCTCCCTCTGTTTCCTGATAAAAGAAATTTATTTTATTGATGCATTTTTTGTATATTAAAATTTTGGAATGTAGCCAAAGCAGAGATATAGACTAAGTTATAGTAGAGAGGCTCAATAGTGCAAGAGGAAAATTATAGATTGGTGGCTAATATCACAGGCTTAGCAGTAAGCCACTCCCTCTCTACCTACTAGAATGTAACTAGTGATGATGATAGGAAAAAGGGATGTTGTGATGATTAAATGAAATAACAAATATTGTTCTTCTGGGTATAATATCAGCCACAGAGCATTGCCTGAGATTGCTCAGGTGATGTCCCCAAATTAAAGGGGGTCTGATTGCATGTTTGTGACATAGTTGCAACTGTTAATCATCATGTTTGAACTACATTAGAGAGAGAAATGCCTACACTAGTAGAGCACACTCCTAAGTGTGTCTTAGTGTGTCACTAAGACATACTCTTGATGTTATGTATGGTCTTTGGCCCAGTCTGCTTTGACACTGTATACCTGCTCTGTTCCCCATCCACTATGAATCATACAGGTTTTCTCCATCATGTTCCTTCCTTTGGACCAGATGACTGTGTACTGAATCCCCCCAAACTATGAGCCAAATTAAACCTTTCCTTCTTTAAATTGTGGGTATTGGATATTGTATCTTGGTGACAGGAAAGCTTGTACAGAAAATTGTTGAGAGGTGACATTGTTGCTGGGACACCATCTGCCTGTGTGGTATGGAAGCCTCTGAAACTTATTTTTTGGAAGAATTTTGATTTTGGGCTATGTCTTAGAGAAGCTCTGGAAATTGTAAGATGAAACTGATGGATGATCGTGGTCAGAGGTCAGAAGACCAGAGTGCTTATAGGAGTGTAGACATAAAGGATGGCTTAAGAAGTTTCAGCTTGGAATAAGGAATCCACTGGCACTTGGACTTGAGGACATGTATATTATACTCTGGCAATAATAAATTGTTTACATTTTACTTTTGTCCAGAGAATTTTCAGGAGACTGGTATTAAGGATATTGGACTAATTAATCTAGCAGAGGAAATTTCAAGAGAGCCTAACATTCAGGATGTAACATTCAAAGATAGTGTGGCTACTTTTAGTCATATTTATAGTGAAAATTGGGGATAAAAGGCAAAGCAGAAAAATTTGAATGCTTAAATTTCGATCCAGATGGAACCATGTGAATATTTGGGGACAAATGAATTATGGCTTCTAAATATACAGTGGTGCTTCTATTTGTGAACACTTTTGTTTGAACACAATTTGGTTTTCAAACAGTATGGTTTGGGGAAATTTTGTTCTTTTTTGCAAACTCTTTGCCAGTTGACAAACATGACGAGAGTCATCTTCCCATATGAACACAAATGTATATATCTTTTCCAGAACTGTGGAATGAATTAAGTTTGTGAACAGAGGCACCACTGTATTAACTCCATTAAAAAATACTTGTAAAAGAGCAAGAAGAAAGATGCCTTAAAGGCATCTCAGGAATCAATGAGACCTCACTCATGCAAGTTCAAGGGTGAAAAGCTATTAAACTTTCACTTGAGAAGAGAGTCCCTGCTCAAGAAAGATCTCCTAGGGAACTGGTTAAAATTCCCTAGGATTCATCTCACTGTGCTTAACCATGCAGGTACTCAGAGCTTACTACAGTCCCAGAGAGTCTGTGTGTAAGATCCTGGCATCATCCATGTGATACTGGTTTCATTCCCATTCACAATGCAAAAGTGTTGGGATCAGAAAACCTTTCACTCAGATTTCAAAGAAACACCTGAGAGGCAGGGATTTACTTAGAGGGAAGTTCATAAAGCTGAAGGGCTGAAGCTGAAGGTGCATGAAGACTCCAGAAAGTTGGAAATGCCAGTGATGTGGAACATCCGCTGAGGAACGTTACAGGTTTTGAGTGAAACCAGCCCCAAAAAGAGGTCTGTGGACCTCAACTGACAAGATCAAGAGGTGGAAATCCCCATGCTCTTTTTACCACCACTTTACTATCATTTTACTCACATTTTACCACCATGTGCCCCGTATGTTGAAGCCAGAGCTAAAAGATTTCATATTTGCTCAGCTGTTTTTCAATCTTGCTTTGGCCTAATTCTTTTATTATCCCCCTATTCCTCCTTTCAAATATTTATCCTGTGCCATTGTATCTTGTGATTATGTAACTTGTCCTTTAAAAAAAAACAAAACAGAGATTCACGGCTAAGAATTTGCTGAAATTCTTGAGAGTTTTGGGAAGGGATTCTCATTTATTTGCTGGATACTTGTACCATATTGGGTAGAATTATTTACTTGTTATTGTGTTTATTTAAAAATTAAGTATGGCTTAAGGAGATGTGGTTATGAAGTTAACAAGTGGTAAATTGTGACCATTAATCCTGATATGTCAGCTTTATTGGATTAAGGAACAACTAGAAGATCAGTAGAAATTCTCCTAGGTGAGCTTGGGTGGGTCATAGAGGCACAACCTTGGCTGCCATATATGGCCACTTGCCTATTTCTCTCCAGTACCTATTCTCCAGCTTTGCTCACCAGCTGCCACCAACTAAGCAGCTTTGCTCCACCACGCCCTTCTACCATGTTCCTATCTGGGAATCAGACGACTAAGGACTGAATCTCCAAAACCATGAGCCAAATTAAACCCTTTTTCCTCTAAATTAAGTGTTGAGTATTATGTCTCAGTGATGAGAAAGCTAATGTAAAATTCAGTGTTCCTTGAGTCACTTTCCTCTTGCATTGTTTCCCATCCTTTATGTCCATAACGAATGAGGTGTGCACAGATTAGTGACACTGGCAATGAAAGTCACTCATTTTTCCGTTTGGGTCCCTCTTCCAAGAAAAGTCTGTGCGCTACATTAGTACTGCCTTACATTGCAACTCAGGATGTTTTCACCTATTTCCCATTGGCAGTGTGCCTGGGATAATTTGTGTAAATCTCAGCCTCTCCTCTAGACTGCAAATTCCTTTAAGAAAAGGATGATGGCTTCCTTTTTGAACCAGTTCAATTTTTTCAATAATTAACCCACTGGACTTGTTCCATGTGTGCTGGACCTTACAATACAGAGTGAACAAACAAAGATAGTGTCCACATAAAGCTAAACTTCCAGCAGAGGGACAAACTAAACAATCAAATGAATAAACATGACAGAAAATAAGTGTTATGAGAAAAGTTCGAGGCCCAAGTGACTGACAGTGAGTAAGGAACTTACTGTTTTAGGGATTCCCAAAGGACGCTCACCGTAGTGATGACTGGATAAGGCTCTGAATGGTGCAAAGGAGTTAACCATACTGCAGTCTAGGAAAAACTATTCCACACAGGGAAGGAAGGACAAAGGAGAGGTGCTGAGGTTAAATGAGTTGGCAGTTTTCAAAGGGAGAAGAAGAATGTGCCTGCCATGCAGTGAGGGAGAGAGGCAGTGGAATCATCTGAAGCCAGAACAGAACTGGTTTAGGAAGAGAACCACAAACACCAGTGAAGAGATGGAGTGGCTCTGGTTCCTCAGGCAGCACCTGGTTCAGATCTTCACAATGTGCCTCACTGACTGCTGTCAATAGGTCTTGACAGAAATAGCACACTACACAGATACTTGAGAAATATCGTACAGCTTGGTCCTCACATTAACCTTGAGAAGTAAGTTGCTAGGAATGCCTGATTTGTGGATGGCAGTATGACATGTAGAAATTTTTGCAGACATCAGATAGCTTTTAAGTGGTTGTGCTAAGATTTGAGTCTTTGCCTTTGAAATCCAGGCCTTGGGTTTCAACCCCTGCATGGCAGACACCACTCAGTTCTTTGGTGACCTCTGCTCCCTTCTTAATTTAAACCAATCTTATGTGTGGGCCTGATAGGACCTGGGGAGTAGGTATCAGTACTTTTTTAATTTAATTTTTTGGATATGCAAGCATTACATCATTTCCACCATTACTAAAATTAACAACAGCTACCGCTTATGTATAGATACTACTTACTTTACCCAAGAAACATGCTAAGTTTTTTATATGTACCATCAAATTTCCTTCTTCTAATAATTCTGAAACATGTAGGCATCATTACTACTTTCACTTTTTATGTGAAAATAAAATGACTACTCAGAAAGTTGAAGTAACTCGCCCAAGGTTACACAGCAGGGAACTGGTATTAACTCAGATTCAAGTCTGAATAGACTCTCAACACTTTGATGTCCACTGCTACAACATCATGAGCCAGAGACAGGGTCAGGCATTGTGGGCCACAAGATGGAATCAGACTGAATTCCTGACCTTGAGAAGGTCACTATGTAGATGAGAAGTCTCCCTTAGGGCAGCTCAGCATCCATTCGCCCGTGCTGCCCTCTCAGGTGAACTGAAAACAGCGTTTGGTTCGGTTTGATAATTCAGCACGTTAGCATCTGTGGCTGCAAAGGAGGGGGTGGAGGAGGAACTGGGCAGGAGGAAGCCATCCAAAGCTAAGGGTCAGCACCAGCGTCTTGGGAGGGAGGGAGTGAGGGCTAAAGACCGCGTGAGCAGTTAAGAGCTTCCACCTTGCCATGGGAGATAGTGGAAATTCTGATTTCCCCAGACAAGACTATTGAACCACAATCCAGGCTGAGGTTATTTATATTCCCCTAACAGCCTTGTTTACACAACCTGCCTGGATGCAAATTGGCGTGTGGAAGGGGTGGAGGCGGCGAGGTGTGCAGCCGGAAGGGATTGAGGGATTGGTTTTAGTCATGTAGTGTTAACACAGCCACACATGACTGCCCACACTTCTGCAGCTAAGGGAGAGAATGAGAACACGCAGTCCCCAGGACAATTGCCCATTCCTGCCTGAGCCAGAGATAATGCGAACAGTGGAGCGGACTTTGATTATCTCAGTCCGCAACTTCATGACCACCCCTAACCTTTCTTTTCTAGCTGCATCGCTCATCATAAATCCCATCCTCTCTTTTTGCATGCTCCCTCCATTCCAGAGGCTCCTGACTCTGGATGAATCTTGCTATTTCATGCTTGTGTGCTCTACCCAGGCAGATCCCTCTCCTCAGAATGCCCTTTCCTCTCTTTTGCAGAGAGTATGCAATGTATACCACTGGTGGGGCACCAGATGGCTGGAAGAAGTACACCGGCAGAATTCTTATTGTATGCAAATATTTGTTATGTTAGACTTGAGTCAATTT
The DNA here is from genome assembly GCA_004027295.1 of Dolichotis patagonum. Lineage (NCBI taxonomy): Eukaryota > Metazoa > Chordata > Mammalia > Rodentia > Caviidae > Dolichotis > Dolichotis patagonum. Next base: position 116,494 of record PVJX010001040.1, on the reverse strand, counting down.
AAACAAGGTACTGAATGTATAATAGTACAAGTAGATATAGTCAGGGCAAATACTTTGATAGTGTAGGGATTACTACCATTTGGGAAACACTGCCGCTATTTATATAGCACAATCTGCCTTTTATACCATGGGAGATAGGTTTGGGATTTCTTTCCTTCCTTCTATGGTATCTGCCCCAACCTTTGAAGTTTACTCATCTGGTTACAAGACTTTCCTTCATGTGCGTGGCCTGTGGTCCCATGTGGACCTCAGAACTCTGCTTCTCATGCCCACATCTTGCCATCACCAGTGATGCATATTAGCTTTCTAAAGAAACCTCATTGTTCTCCTAGTTTCCTTTTCTCTCTCTCTCTCTCTCTCTCTCTCTCTCTCTCTCTCTCTCTCTCTCTCTCTCCTCTCTCTCTCTCTCTCTCTCTCTCTCTCTTTCTATCTCTCTCTCTTCCTCCTGTTCTCCTTCCTTCCTCTGCCCCTTCTCTGCAACACTTGGCAAAAATAACTTTGCTAGGTTCCTTCCCTTTATTCCACCTTCCCCATCTTTCTTCCTTTTCTCTTTCTGTCCTATTTTATCTTCCTTTCTTCTCTCTAACCTTCCTTCCTAACCCTTGGCAATGCATAGCTTTTTTTTTCATCTCCACAATATGTGTCAATTCATAGTACATAAATCAAATCATGTAAGTTTTAGAGGTTCATTTTTTAAAAAAACTCATCTTAATTCCATTGAAATTTATTAAAATTTTTATGTGAATCAGTGCTTGACTCCTTTTCATTACTAACTAGTATTCCATGCTATGTCTATTGCACAGTTTAACTCCCCACGTACTGAAAGACATTTTGGTTGTTTATAGGTTCTACTATTACAAATAAAGTTGTGAATATTTATGTACATGTTTTTGAAATTTAAACAAAAGTTTCCATTTCTCTGACATAAATGTTCAAGCTCGATTGCTGAGTTGCATTTTCATGTATGATTAATTTCATGGAAAATGAGATACTTATTTCAGATTGGTTATACAACTTTCACCTCCACTGGTAGTATACGGATGTTCTCATTTCTCCACATTCTTGCCAGCCCCTAGTGTTGTTTCTAAGGTTTACGATATGAAGGGTTAGTTTACTGTGGTTTTAATCTGTTCCCTTAACAGTCAGTGGTAATAAGTACTTTTCCATGTACTTATTGTGCTTATGTGTACTTACACATATGTGCAGGGTGAGGAGGAAGGGGGTGGGGTGGTAGGAAGCAGGATGTGGGATGGTGCCAGCATTAGCCACAAGCCCTGTGAACCAATAGGAATGCTGGCTACTGACTCTAAGTTCTCTGTCCAGGTTCGGTTTTTCTCCTGGAAACCAATGCAGGGACTTTGCATTGCTCTTGAGTCACATTTTGACCTTCTATCCATTGTTAAAATTCACTATTTTTTCTGACTCTCAAACTCACTTCAACCTAGGTTTCCTAAGGGAAAGTAATGCAAAATACTACATATTTACAAGTGTGGCACTGAATAATGAATTAGGAAAATGGTGAGGTACAAGCAATGAATTTTGCTATACAGTCTTCATTTTAGCCAGCATTTTTCTATAGTGTTATTCACAGTTATGCAGTTACACTTGACATTCTTCCCTATTTACTCCAAACCCTTGTTAGCATAAAGCATCTTACATCCTACCTGTGATTCAAAAAATAGGCGTGAAAAGGGTCTATCTTATTCAGCAAACCTATTCTCTGAGGTGCTTTTCCCCCATAGAAAATAAAATGAGTATTGTTGCATAGGCATAAATTGGACCAGAAGTCTTTTGAAATGTTGATGTTTTTGTGTGTGTCTTATGAACATTCATGTGTTTATCTCTAAGCTAGCCTGATACACATTGTGCTGTGTTAGCTAAATGTTAAAGTCACCCCTGATTCACCCAGACAAGAGTGGTGTTTTTGAGGCACAACAAACTTAGCATAAGCATTATATGCAAAATCAATTCTAAGAGGCAGAGACAGATCCATGCTTTATGCTCAAGGGAAGAGAGAGGGCTTATCAGAGCAGTGCTTGAGAGTGACTTCTGCTTTTGCCATGTTGTCACTTTTCCCCAGAACTGATTACCAACAGGAGTTGATGTAGGGTGCACAGATTTCATAAGATTATAATTGGCATAAAGGAGCCTAAAAATGTGCCCAAGAACCTAATCTTTTGGGAATAAGAAAAATGAGGCCCTGAGAATAAGAGTTTTACCAAAGTCACACAGCTTCCTTTGAATGAGCCCCAAAGAGAAGGCTCATCCCATAAACTTCAGGCAGTTTAGTGTGGAATTCTGGCTCTATTACTCTATTCATCAAAGCGACAAAGACACCCCTGCTTCCTAAGTGAGTAGTGTTGATCACAAAAGAACAAAAAGTGAATGTTAAAGATCAACTTGGAGAAAAAACTGCTATAGTCTGGAACTTAAGTTCCTTAAATGTCCATGTAGTGAGGGCTTGGTTGTCGGCGTGGCATTTACTGGGAATGGGTGAAAAATCCAAGGGGGTGTAGGCTCTTGGAACATGCTCTTTAAGGGAACTGTGGGACCAAAGTTACTTGCTCTCTTTCTTTTCCACATTCAGTCCAGGATGTGCTTTTTCCTTGCCTTGATCACCCTCCATGGTATGTTTCCTTGCCATAGGCCTGAAAGAAACAGGACCCAGCAATTGTGAATTGGAACCTCCAAATCTGTGAGCCAAGGTAAACCTATTATCTTTTTAAGTTGATTATCTCAGGTATTTATTATAGTAATGGAAAGCTGACTTAAGTAGCAACCAAATTATTTTCAAAAGGGTAATAACGAAGAATGTTACCCAGGAGGGAAGGTGATTTGAGAAAAAGGAGCAATCACGATGTATCATTACAGGTACAATTTCCATATGGTGAATATGATCACTATGTACAGCTAAACTGTATCAATAAACTTAATTTAATATAAGAAAAAGAATTCTCTTAGTAATTTTATAAGCTATGATTATAAGCAACAGGCTTTGAGTAAGAGGATGATCTTGAGAAATCCAAAAAAGTCCAGAGACTGTGTTCATTTACAGTGACAGAAGGAAGAGTGGATGCTTCCAATCATTTCAGCACTATGACCCTGGAGAAGGATATTCTACTGCATTAATAAAAGGCCACGTGACAACAGACTGGTGGTAGAGGAAGCAAGCTGCAAGAGCACACATAAACACACTTGATGTAAAAACTCTACCATCCAGCAGTTCTTGTTTTGAAAATGTCACAGTACCAGGTCATGGAACTCATGAATACAATCTTTTCCTTATTTTGACTCAGAAGGAATAAAGATTTATTACCTTTCTAACCAGGGAAACAGTATTGACCCAGTAGCTATTTCAGATTTTTAGCACTGTGGGCAAGAATATTTATTGCTTTTAATTACCATAAAGTAGCAAGGATCTTGTTTTAATAGATTTTCTCCCATTGCCCCACTCTTGCTTTGCAATTCTATGTGTAGGAAAGAAGAAAAATGCTATTTCAATGTTAAGCAAAAATTCTCAGGCAAAGATGATAAATTAAATACGACTAAGGCTTGTTTCCAATTTCTTTCTGTTTTTTTACTCAGACCTAGAAAGTCAAAATAGTGCTGTGGGAGTGGGGTTTTGGGGGCCTGGCTTTGTGCTTTATTGAGGCAGGAGATGAGGTCAATAGTGGCTTTCACCTGTAGGGAGTTCCTTGGTTCTCAGCCCTCACTTTTCTTACTTGTAAAATGGGGATAATAAGTCTGTTTTTTTGCAGATAAATTCCAATTTTTGAATGGGGTAATTGATTTTTTAAAATCCTTAGCATGGATCTTAATATGCACCATTCCAAAAAAAAAAACAAAAGCAACAACAACTCCAGCCAGTGTTTAACAACTGTGAATATGAATGCTAAATGCTGTCTCTCTCTGTCTCTCTGTCTCTCCCTCTCCACATACACACTCCCACACACACACCTTGTTTTTCCTACACACACACATACACAAACACACATTCTTTCCCCCCCTCTACTTTCTCTCTCCCCTGTAAAAACAAATCACTAACATTGTTATCTTACGCTGTGTCCAGGGAAGAGTTTATCAGCTATGCTCTATGTCTGAGTTAAACAGAGTCTTGTGTGGACAAAGCAAGAGACTTCTAGTAACTGTAGGTCATTTGTTAACAGCTAACACTCCATGCTATTGTGGGATACTAAGTCTCTGCATTCCATGCTGCTAATAAAAACCTGAATCCTAGAAAACAGTGATTTTTGGTTTCACAGAAGAAAATACTAAGGATCTTGTCTAGACCTTTATATATAGGGTCTGTAGATAGGCCTGTTCAACTAAATTTAAAGTCATTCCAGCTGTGCATTGTCTATCTAAATGCTGAGCCAGTCCTTCCCTTGGCTGCTTGCTCCGTAAAAGAGCCCCAGATGCCAGCTCCATGTCCTAACCTTCTAGACTGCCTTAAACCCCTCTGGCCTGTCCTGTGTGTAGAAAGATCTCTGATGAGAACTGTAGCATTATGAATGAGCTTTAGGCTTTTTCTTGGAAAGCCACCGATATTGTGACACATTGAACATGACTTTCCTTTATCTTGCTTACTTCTCTTTCTCCCTGCCTTATGCACAAAGTCTTTGCTGAAGGATCTATTTTCTAAAAACTCTGGATTGTTGTAAGAAGTGACCATGATTCATGTGTACCATTGGGTAGGAAGAAGACAGGAGAGTCTGGTTCATCAAGCTGGTAATGGAAACAAAACGATCCACTACTATTACCATCTGTTATTTATTTTGTGTTTATTAAGCATCAGATAATTTGATAAGTTCGAGGCACTAGGGCTTTACAGAAGACTGCCTGAATTTCACCACTCACAAGCCTTCTAACAGTGAGAATCAATCCATTCGTGTGTATTCTGAGAATACTTTGTCCATACTGTGTATCAGACACTACGATAGTGCCATAGATTTAAGGTGCAAAAATACAGTCTCTGCCGTTAGAGGGCATGTAGTCTAATGAAGGAGGTAGGTCATGAACAATTATAATAAAAGGTGGAAAGAATGACAATAGACATGCTTGCAAGGAAATGAGGAGGTACAGAAGGAGCAGCCAACCAGGCCTGGAGGATGGCACAGGAGACCGTGGGACTAAGTCCAGAAATGCCTCCTGAATCTCAGGGGAGAGGCAGGACAAGGGTTATTGGAAGATGTTTTTGGGTGTAACAAAAGCTCAGAGGCTTAGTTCTAGGATATTTAAGTTGAAAGCAAGAGAGAGTATTAAAGAAGATCAAAAGAGTAAGAGGCATTGTGGACTATACCATGAAATTTGGACATAATCCTGGACATCATCATATAGTCTAACAGGGGCCATCACGGTGCTTGAGACAGAAGGACCAGTGTTTGTGTTTAGAAACCAGTGTAAAGTTGGATGCACTGCCTGGCAAGCACAAAGTTGTGACTTTGATCCCCAATACAAAAAAAAATGGGTTCAATAAGGCAACTGAACTGTTATGTAAGAGGACTTCAATTAGGGATTTGGAAGGCATAATGAAGAAGAAGGATAAATGTCAAATTATAAGAACTAACATGATTTGGATGTATAGAGTCAAGAAAAGAAATAAATACTGTGAAGGAATTTTTCTAGATTTTGTCATGGTTAATAAGGGTATTGGCTTCACAGGAGAGAGAAGAGCGAGAAAGAGCAGGTTTGTTCAGGGAGTAGTGGAGGAATTGGATAATTGTAGGTTTGGCTAATGCTACTTCGGAGGCATCTGGTGTCCAATTTTCATGCGGCAAAGTAAATGCATGCTGATGCTAAAAGGTGGCCAATTTTTAGGATACTATTTAGAATTGACACAGTGAAAGTGGGTAAGTTCAGCCAGGAGGTGGTGTAGAAAAACAAACGAGATCAAGAGGAAAATTCAGATAACTGATATTTTAAGAGTAGACAAGAGATATGGACTCTGATAAGGGCAGGGAAGTGGTGGGGAAAACAAGGGAAACTACTATACTTTCAAAAGGGAGGTAAAGCCAAGATCAAATGCAATGGAGTTTTTGTAAGATGAAACAAAACAAACACACAAAAAGCACCCACAAAAACACATAAAAATGAAATATTCTTGCTGGATTTGGTGGGGGCAGGAGGATGCTAGTGAATGAGAGCTGTGAACCTCAGCTTTGGCCATGTGTGTTGGCTCTGCCAGGCTGCAAAACTGCTACTCCTTGGGTTACCAGAACGGGGCAGTGAGGAAAGTTCTGTAGTCAAGTCTTAAGAGATCTGACTTTCGGTCTTGAATCTGTCACTAACTTTGTGGGGGAACACCCTTTACTTCTAATACTTTAATTGCATAGTAGCAGGAGTGACTACTAAAAAAGTTCCAAAACTGTTTCAAGACCTCAAGGAGCAATTAAATGAAAAACTTGGTAAAATAATCTGCAGTTACATTGCATCACCATTGAGCAAAGAAATATGAGAGAACTGTCTTGTTCAGGGCCCTGTGGCAGAAAGGTGCTTAAGCCTTGGGTGGCACCGAATTTCTTCTGGCTTCTACCTCATGTCCTGCCCATTTCACTCCAGAGCCCTACAATGTACCACCCAGCCTCAAGCATTCTGCCTCATCCATTCAGCCCAACTTGAGAAATACTTTCCTTTCTGCTTTAATTTAAAGGGAGAAATAACTTATAAAAATGGTATAAATGTGTGCTCATCTGCCATCTCCTAAATGCTTGACCTGGTACAAGTCTCTGATTTTGAGTCTTCTGTAATATGGGATTAATAATTATACTTATTCATGAGATAATTCACAAGGATAAATGAGATAGTGTGTATGAGGCTTAGTTATCAATACCAAACCAAGAATCTACCAATGAACAGACTATGAAACCTAAGAACCTTGGATTTTGCTATCCTTTTCTATGGGAAAATTCTGGAGACAAGATGCCTCCATGTTGATTTTTCACAAAGGAAATAACAAGTTCATGCATGAATTGCCATGCTACTGCACACAGTTAAGGGCATAATTGCAAAGTGAGTGAACATTTCCTGACTTGGAATCACCTGGTCCTCATCCTTGCCTTATAAGGCTCAACAAGGCCAAATATTATGTCTACATTTACAAAATCTGACACACACAACAAGAGTGAAAACAGCTCATTTTTAGTGAAAGGGTTTTGGCATTGTGAACCTCTAAGGGATGGAAATATCTCACAGATTTCAAGAGTGCTAAAGTACCAGCAATAAAGGAAATTCTTCCCAAAAAACTTCCACATTAACGTAATGATAGTTATCACTGATAAGTGTGTTATGTTAAGCATCACTTAGAGAGATACAACAACATAATAGCACTAATTATACTATAGAGATGAAGAGAGGGAGAAAAGAAGGGTGACAAATAGAGAATTAAGAAACTGATGTGAAAAATCGAACAGAAAAATGGAAATGGAAGCTCAGAAAGAGTGCAAGATGGAAAAGAGGATAGGAGGAAGGAAGTAGGAGAAAGAGAGAGAGAAGGATGTGAAAAAACAGAAGATAGAGAGTGAGCAGGATGAGAAGAAAGAATGGAAGAAAACGGAACAGACTAAGATAAAGCAGGGAATTAAAGCAGCAGTTGAATAGAAAGACAATGGTCAAAGAAAGAAAAGAGGAGGGAAAGAGGGCCAGTATGCGATTCCAGTTTGACTCCTGCAATAACTGGGTCTGTGGTTTGCCTGGTGCATCTCAGCTGTAGAGTTCAGCAGTGATTTTAAAGCAAGAGGACACAGCTGTGTTCTGCTAACCTGCCTATATCCTGCAGTCCCTGCTGGGAAGACAGCGATGTTATCTGCGGGCTTGAACAGGCTAGAGATGCTTCTTTCTTCCTTGCCCAACAACTCACCCCTGGAAATGCTTCTCCTTGTTCTTGCCTTTCATTTCTTTGGGAAGAAAGAAAATAATGAGGGAGAAGATGAATCGAGATTTCTTTATATTTTCACTGAAAATGACCACAGATGGGAAACTTTCCTAGTCAATGGCTCTCTTGTGAGGTTTTACAGTTTCTCTGCACCAGCAATCAGCACTACCAGACATTGTCTCCTTTATTTTTAGGACACTTTCAGAGCTTGGTGTGGTGCCTTTTTTGCAGTGGCAACAAACAGATGCTTGGTAAATGAGTGAGAGCCTTGCTTGCTACCTTCTGAGCTAAGTAGCAGCAATTGAACTAGTATATTTTGTAGACCTCTGCCTTGAGTAGACCTGAGCAAACATTTAACCCAATGCAAAATGAAAGGACTAAGATTCAGAGAGGGAAAACACTGTGCTTCAAGTCACACAGCTGGTTGGGAACAAAACCAAGGTAACTTCTAGCCCTACAGCTCTTTCTCTGGTACAGCTCTACCTCATTTGAATTTTGTCAATCAGTCTGCATAACCAAGGAAGGCAAAAATTGCTTACTTTAGTGTAGCTATCACTCACTTATAAATTAGATGTTTTTTCTGGGAGTTAAATGATTTTTTAAATTTAATTATTAAATACTTAAATGCTTCTGCGTTTCCTGCAGAAGCCATTACTCATGTATGCAATGACCATTATAGAAACTCTTCATTGTTTTTCTAGTGTATTCCAAAAATGCACTCAGGTGCACATGAACACATGTGCCTGCATAGACACACACACACACACACACACACACACACACACACACACACTTCTCCATATGCCAAAATCTTTTTTTGTGTGAGATAATTCCACAGGTATGGCACCATGAAAACAGTTATTAAATGTCATATTTTTGCTATAGTCCATCTATCTACATATATTTTTATACCCATAGCCTTATTTTTATAATACATATATAATAGATGAAGAAACTGAACCATGAGATTTTCAAGGTATATCCAAGAATACAATGGTTTTTTAAAGTGATACTTAGAGCTAAAAGGGCAGAAGGTAGGTGTCTTTTGATGTGGAAGCTGCTCAAATTACTATGGCTCTGGAGATCAGATTGACTTGGTATCAAATCCCCTCCTGGATGGACTGCATTAGCTTTGTGACTTTGGTCAAGTGTCTGAGCCTTATTTTCCTCACGTTAAAGGGGAAATAAAGGCGAGGTCTCCTATAGCTGTTGCAAGTGGTAAAGGTCCTGAGTAGAGTCCTAGGCACACAGTGGATGCCTAACATATTAGTTATTATTATATGGTTAATGTAGCCTGCCCATTCAATCACTGACAGATTCTCTGCATTTCCTTACTTCACCTGAGATGTGTACACAAGATTACATTTCTGCACTCATAGAGGAAATGTATTTTTGTATTGGATAACAGTTAACCTGCCATTTCATTCTGCAGAGCACAAAGCCATCCACTTTTCAGTTTAGAGACGATCACTGCTGATTCATGCGTTTGCCTCATCACTTGTCTAATCCCATTTCCCCTTCAGGGGAATGAATTTTCTGCCAGATAGTCTATTTTACAAAAGCTGTTACATTTGTGATTTTTTAATTTTTGTGTTTCAGCAAGTTGGCCTCTCTTTTTAAAGAAACGTAGAGCATCAGCATCTGTACTGGGTCCTGAGGACAGTCAGAGCACCAAAAATAGTGAAGGAGTAAACTGAAATTCTGACTTTCTCAGAGATGAAAGCAAGCAGAGACTTCCCTCTGCTCCTTGGGACCTCTGGGCACAGGAAAGTTGTTTGGTCAGGAGGATGCTTGCCAGAGAGGAATGCAGAGGTGCAAAGAGCCCAGATGTGCACACGGGCTCTGTCCTTAATTTAGTGTTTGACCTTGGAAGGAAGGGAGTGCCTTCGTTTCAGGCCTCAGTTTGCACACCTATAATGTAAGGGAGTCAAATGAAATAATCTCCAAGGTACTCTCAGCTCTTGAAATTTATTACACCTTTTGCTTGAAATCCTGTCAAAACCCAAAGGAATTAATTTTAATGGTGGATTTCCAGGTGCTTGGTGACTGGGGGATGGAGATAACTGGGTAATATGGTCAGTGCCTTTCACATCAATCTACATGGTGACCCCCAAGTCTGCCTCATTGAAAATTAGTGTCCTTCAGCAATCTTCAAATTGACTGAATCATAAATTAGTCATGTTCACATCCAGTGGTATATATTAAGTAGAAATGTTTTATAGTATCTAATTACACATGGGCAATATAGTAAAAGAGCTATCTCACCTGCCATTCTATAATCAAAACCTAGCAACAGTGTGTTCTGCTTTTATGCAAAATGAAAAGAAAAAGAACCAGTCGGTATGCTGATATCCTGGATTTATCCTGAGAAAATAGATTCTATGATATGCCCTTGGGTCATGTATGGATACAGCGCCACACCACAGAACTTCAGTAACCGCTTCCAAAATACAGCGATTCAATAGCCATAAATGAATGGGGCTACAAAATTCGGCAGTGCTGTTTTTCTTTCACCAGATGTAAGTGAGAAGGCTCAGCCTGGTATTTATTCATGAAGCAATACCACAACAACACTAATATGGATTCATCTTTCATAATTTCCTTTAAAATTATTTAAAAAGATTTCACATCTTCTCACTTTAGGGACCCCTACAAAAACTCCATAGAGGAGGGAATATTGTTATCTTTTACATACAGATGAGAAAATAAGATTTCAGAGAAAAATAATTGCTAGAGCTAAGCTGCTTGACATTCACAGGTATGTTTGCATTTAGTGGCTGTAGTGATCATACCAAGTTGACATTTTAATCTCCATTTCACAGATGAGATAACTGAGTCTCAGGTTAAGGAGTAGGCTTAAGGTGACATAACTTATAATGGCAGAATGGGGTTTGATGCACAAGTGTACGTTCTTTATTTCTTTCTCAGCATTTCTGGTGATTCGTCCGGAGTTTCACACTAAGTATTAAAGTAGAACTGCAAGTAGAACACAGTAACCATGCTGTTTACTGACCTCAAAAAATTCTTTCTTTCTCTTATGCATGTGTATCAAGTCTTCGGAAAGAGTCATACGGCATGTTCTGCATTTCTCTATTAACTATAATGTTTTATTTCATGATCACAGACAGTTTACTTTTTCTACAACCCAGTAAAAAGAAACTTGAAAATGAATTGGTATTTGGTATTTTGAGCATCTACTTCTAAGTAGGTTCAGTTACAGACATGCATGATAACTTGGACAGGAAAAAAAGAGCTGGTCAGAAACATGTTGAGATTAGACAAATTTCATTTTGGGGAGCAAGCAGGGGACCATCAGATCCCCAATCACTCTTAGCAACTCTCTCATTCTTCTACTTGTTGCATTCCTCACTGCCACTTACTCTTTGTCACCATCTTCTTCCTCCTCAGCAATGCTTTCTCCTATCAGCTGTTGGCCCATTCAATAGATTACTTGTAATCCAACAAGAGAGCTCTTTTCAAAACATGAATATATTCATATCCAGCTACTACTTGAATCTGCCCTCAATTTCCTCATTACTGGTCCTGATTTTTACCCTGACTGATCTACACAGCCTTGCATTTCTTGGCTTCACTTCTCTCAGACCTTTTTAAATCTCGTCTCTTCCCTTCACCTTACTTATTTTACTCTCCAATTTTTCTTTATATGAAGTTATTTTCTAGTCCAGTGACTTTGTATCATTCTCCTTCCTAAAGCTTTAAGGTTCTTGTCTTCTCACCAACCCTCTCCATTTCTAGCTCTCACATATATCCAGAGATTCAACCACCGTTAAAATTCAACTTTTAATTACACATTATTATCTCAGGGAAGTATTACTTAATCCTATTGCTTGGTCAGGCTTCCATTCTTCATCTAAACCAATCATCATAATTGTTGCTATTCTATTATGTATTTACTTATTTTTTAATTTTTGTGTTTGCTAAGCTGTAACAGGGAAGGGATACATTTATCTTTCTCAGCTAAGTATCTTTTTTAGTCTAGCATGGGGTTTAGCATCTGATAATGTTGCATTTATTTGTTGGAGGAATGAACAAGTACTAAGGATTACGCAGCTTGTATTCCTTTTTATTCCAATCCAGAACACTGGTCATTCATCTCACCTCCACCAGCTCATTTTTGCCTACTGTACCATTTTTCCTCCTACTATATGCATGTTTAATCCCCAAACTCTATTAATTGGGGTTTAGCTTTAGCAATCCTAAAGGTTGCAGTTAAAAAAAAAAAGGTTACTTATCATTTCATCCACTTTCCTTTTCTCTTCTCCACCCACACTTTTCTCCTTTATCTGACTACTATTAACTTAATATATCTGATCAGAAGTATCAAATTGTATAGGAATCTTGAAGACCAGCCCTATTACACACCTGGACTGACTGTTGAGTTAATTTATGGCCAAGCAGGGAATAAACCTACGCAGTCATGAGTACTGAAAAGTGATGCATTTTAAAATGGTGCAAACATTTATAAAAACCTCGGAAAGAGAATGTCCCCTGATTGCATAGTTGATTTTGCTTTCCTATTTTCTTTCTGTGCAAAGAAAAAATGTTTTCAAAACATTTTTACCTTCCTACCAGCCAAAACGTTAAGCGGCTTCACACATTTTTCCCTCTGGGGTGTTCATATCTACCAAAGTTAATGGATGGAAAATTAATGTTTCTCTCCAAATGTTTCCACAATTGCAAGGCAAACAGTTGATTCTGCCAGGATGAGAGTGTAAATTTACCCTCAGGAAAAGACTTCCGTCACCATTATCCACATCATTTAGTTTAAATTTAGAGGCTGACCTAATTATCACATTAATTAAGAAAATTTGGATTCAGGTACATCAATGTTTATATGAAGTATGCATTGGCCACACCCTGTGATCTACTGTCCATCTCTCTATTAGTTTTTCTGTGTAAGATAGACAGATTTGTTTCTATACAAAGAACTGTTTTTTAAGTGATGCTTTCCAAATACTGTGGCTCAAATTAACACAATGTGAAGTATTTTCTAGGAAAGTAAAATGGTTTAATTATGAACCACTTTCCAAGAACTAGATTGCAACTACAGTCCATATGTCCACAGAACGGACGGACTGCTACTGATTTATGCAATCAGGTCTTATTTATGCTTCTATTTTTATCAACTTGACATATGCTAGTAGGTAAGCACCACATTGTGACTTTTTTGTTTTGTTTTATTTTTTGTTTTTTGGTACCAGGGTTCGAACTCAGGACCCTGCGCTTACCAAGCAAGCGCTTTGAACCACTAAGCTAAATCCCCAGCTATGCTTCTAATTATTTTCAGGTATTTATGTTGTTTCAAATTCTTTTTCCCAATTTTTTATCTAAAGAAAGAAAGAAAGAAAGAAAGAAAGAAGTGAAAATTAAAAAAACAAAGGAGAAAAAAGTAGAATAATACAGAATTAAAAAAAACATAAAATCGCTAGTTGATATATTATATATTGTCATCTTAATACTATTGTTGAAGTTACAAAATCAAAGCATAAAAATTGGCTAGACACTCAAACATGGACAGTGCAAACCCTTGTGTTCAATGATCTAACAGAAATTGAGTAATATGGTTGTGCTTCTATTTTTAAAGTTCATTGTTTAATAGGTGTTGATTACAAGGGAGAGCACATTAACACATCCCTTGCATAACACACAAGATATGTGAAATTTAAAATTACAAATAGATTCTGATTTAATCATTCTATAGAAAAGTCATATTCTCACAAAACTGATAGGAATAACTCCACTAACAAGAATTTTTACAGGAAGATCATTGTGTGAAAGTATATCATGTGCCCTAGTTATCATTTTTTAAACAATAATATTATTTGCAACTGACAAAACATAATTTATACTTTTACAGGATTCAGTTAAGATATCCATATGCATAATGAAGTCAAGCTAAGTAGCACTGTCACTCTCTCTCTTTCTCTCTCTATATATGAATATATATATATGAATAATATATATATATGAATAATGAAGTCAAGCTAGATAGCATACCCATTACCTCATTTCGCTTAGTCTTAGTTTATCTCCAGAGAGATTCTTTTCCCACTATTGGATAAATCACACTTACCCAAGCCTTTTCCCCAAGTTGATCCTCTTCCAACAAAATACTAACACTAATATATCAAGGGGATATGTGTAGAGAAAAAAATATTAGGAAAGCTGGAATGATGAGTTTAATAATTTAGTACTTTCTCCATAGAGCTTTCTGATTCTATTGTTTACAATGACATTTCAAAAATTAAAAGAAATAATAAGATTCTCCATGATAACCAAGGTAATTCATCACCTACCTATATTTTATTCCTCACAGGGGAAAGCAAACATGCCTTTATGTTATCACATTTTTATTGTTCACTAGGGTTTTATATGTGGCTTCAAGGAAAGGAAACACAGCTCTTTAGCAAAATAAGTCCCTATAGGATCACTGCTATTACATTTCAAATATGTCATCATTTGGATCACTTTTTGATTGTAGGGGTTTTTCCCTAAAGAGGTGACATGAACAAATGTGAAGATTATTGAGAGACTATTCATGTTATATCAAACATTCACAATGCAAAAGCCATCATGTTAGGAATTGTAGACAATACAAATGGCTACTGTGTGTGTCCTGTCTATAGAAAAACATGAGAGGCAGCAGGAAATAGGAAATAAATGCCATAAATATGTAGTCACCAGTGCAGAATGTAATCAATACTATACGAATTGTGTTTTAAATCACTATGGAAATTATAACCAAAAATTAATCTTATTTAGTTAAAGAATTTTGAATGTTATTATGAAGGAGGTGATTTCTGATCTGAAACTAAAAATATGGCATTTTGAAATGTGAAGGGCATCTGGTTTTCCCTAACAAATAAGCAAACACACACACACACACACACACACACGCACACACACACACACACACACACACACACTGAAACGGCATGAACAAGGTCTGATGTTAGGAAATTACAAGGCTTAAGGTAGTTTGCGGGAAGTAGGATGGGATGTTAGAGTGGAAATATAGACTAGAGAAGGTTAAATGAGAGCTCTGAAGGACTAGTTAAGGAATTTGAAATTTACATGGCAGTCAATGTGGCAGTAACAGAACAATTGAAAGAGCAGTTTGAAAAGATCATCTGGGCATTCCTGTTCAATATGGATTAGAACGGAAAGAATGTAAACAGACACCTGTGTTAGGGTGGAAAAAGAAAGGAAGCTAAGATTGTTAAAGTCTTGGCTAATCACTGCTTCTGTCAAAATTTTATTCTCACGACAAATCTATGAGAGTTTTTTTTTTCTTACCCATCATTTTAAGTCTCCAACAAGTTAGATGACATGAGAATTCAGACTCTAGTAGTATATGAGTCAAGGTCAGAACTGACATGGGTGAAGCTTCTTAGTTTGAGCTCCTTCTGCTGTATTTATTCACTGCTGGAAAGCAAGCAACAGGGAAGAGAAACTAAAGCCCAAAATAGGGTAGAAGCAAGAAAATGGGCATGTGAAACATTTTTTTAATGAAATTAATATGCTTCATAAGTTTGGAGCCAGGTATGACCTCTAGTGATTTGTAATGTGTAGTAAGGAAGGAGTATGTTTGCCTTTCCATTTGGGCACTAAAATCTAAGTAATGAATTGTTTTGCTTTACACAAGGAAACATTATGAATTAATATTTGCTTGTAAGAGGAAGTAGTGAAGAATAACTTTCAGGCACTGAAATCAGTTTATTCAAATGAGGAAAGCACATATGAGAAATAGATAGATACGTGTGATTTTTAAAGGAATATTGTATTTCATATTTGAAGCATCAGCCTTAATCGGTTGAAAGGCTCTAGAAGTTTTCTGGGAATGTCACAATAGAGCTTACAGGGCTGATAATGGAAATCATGAAACAGGAGATTTCCAAAGTAAAATGTAAAACAGCAACTCTTGAAGAATGCAAATACATTTAAGGGGTAGAAATAGGTAAAATGGACACAGAGGATATGAAGAAAGAATTGGAACAAAGTGATGAATTAATAATGTCATAATAGGGCTGGAAGTAAAAGCTTCTAATGAAAGGGGCATAGTCACTATCACCAAAGTTTCAGAGAGATCATAGAGCTTTAGGATCAGGAAAATAATTGTTGGTGTTATAACCGGGTGACTCATAAAAGAACTTTGTCCTTGTTCCATGATGCCATGTAGCAATCCAAATTTCTGGAGGAAAAATACAATAAAATACTTTTTAAAAAACCTTATGAAAACCACTAATTGCTTAGCAGGTATATAAGGAGTGTTCCATTGAATGGGTTTCAAATCTAGCCAAATTTTTCATTGGAAAATTATAGTGCTGCATTCATTTTAGACATTCCTGATGGAAGACCAGCTGCCATCCATGGTACTAAAAGAGTCATCTGGCATTATAATACAGCAGCAATTTGACCAGTATAGTTAGAGTGAATTAGGTGTTTCATTAGATGCCTCTATTTGGGGGATTTATTTTTCACTGAGATGAGATTTTTCATATATATTTCCCATCTGGAAGATTTTTTCAAACTCCCAATGGTTAACATCTAGAAAGCAATTTCATTTTTTAAAGAAATTCCTTGAAACAGGAGTGTAAGAAAAACAGAAAATGGAAGACATGTTGAAAAGGTTATAAAAGCTTTTTCTCTTTAAAAATGTCTGAAGCCACAAATGCTCTGTTCAATTCTATCCCTCCCAATAGCATCCTGAAAGTCAAATGATGTAAATTGCATGGAGTTCAGGTTGTCTAGCAAAGATCACAATTAACAAGTGATAGAGAAAAAAATATATATAGTTCTATAAATAATTATAAACTATAAAATGAGTTACTAATGAACTCTCAGCCATATTTTCCCTATTGCCTTCTGAAATGCTTTTCTGAATTCTGAGAAAACCAGTCAAGGCAGTTATATTTCCCCCATAAAACATTCCTGATAGAGTCGACGCAGCTACTATTCAAGGTCACATAGGCAGAAAGTACTTGAGAGAGTTACCAAAATAACTGCTGGTTTAGATACAGTAAACAAAGGAAGTATTTCTGTCACTCAAAAAAATCAACAATGTCTGATCGGAAGACCACATTAACTATGAGAAATGTGAATTGTATCTTGGAAGACACAGCCCTGAATGTATCATCTCAAATAGTGAAACCACAAAATATTAGACTCTCTAAAGTTTAAAATTCACAAAGTCACAATTCTGAAAGATGAAATTGAAAATGTTGAAATCCAGAAAGCTGAAATTCTGAAAACTGCAATTCCCATAGTAGGAGGTGGGTCTGGGTCAAACCATACAGCAGTGATGAAACTTCAGTTTAAGAAAGTGTCATTTGTCCTTATTGACATCCCTTCCAGATGATGAAATTTCAAGAACTTTTAATGAACTAAAGCTACATTTTCTTGAAGAAGAAACCAAAGTCACTGACTAGCTCGAACATAATTGTGTGCATTGCAGGTTAGAAGACATGAAAACTGTTACAGTTCCATCACCAACGAATTTGTGGACTGTATACGAGTGTGTGAAAAGAATAACGTCACATAGGAAATGAGCATGAATGTATTCCCTGGGAGAGCCAGGCCCTGAAAGAAAATACCTCCAGCTCTTCATGATAATATAAAGTTTCAAAATATAATTAATGGTTGTGAAAATTGGCCAATCTGCACAGAGTAATTCTGTACAACTGCCTGTAATCTATCCCTGTAATGTACTTTTCATATGACAAATTTTCTTTTTGAGTTTGTTTTCTTTTGGTAGCTCCCCTCCACCATTTTAAAATGTACACATTATTTTGTAAAATGCTCCAATTCACTCTGCTAAGTGTCTCATTTTTGCATCACCTCCAACACTAGAGGTAGAAATTGTGTGAAGACTTTTGTGGAGTTCTAACATGTTTTATGCATTTTTCCAATTTGCCCATTAAAGTGCATTATTATCACAATGTTAACTTTGTGTGTGAGCATTGTATGTACATGACTATGTTAAAACTTGCCAATAAAAATGAAGATTTATCATTTTTGTTTGGGTTTTTGAAAGATAAAATTTCTTGAGATTATAGATCTTTGAGCTACTACATACAGTTTGGTGACTATGGTTTTTGAGGACTTATGTTACCCATCACAGTATCTCACGTGACCACAGATATAAAGCTGAATGTACACAATTATAATCCTAGAAATATGAATTCACATATTCAGTTTGAAACTCATGTATCAATCAATACTTTCTGCTCATTACTGTTTTGCCTATGCAAATGCCATTATACACTCGTGTCTAAAATTGCAAAAGTAGGTACTATGTTGTCCCCCTTATGGTATAAAGTCCCTTATAAAATGTTCTGTTATGTTTTTGCTTCTCAAATAAATACTCTTAATAATCCTAATAAGTATATTTTAAGAATTTTTAGTTAAATTTATTTTAACTGCTGCAGATATAAAATTGTACATATTTATGGGGTGCCATGTGATGGTATGATATTTGAATACACTGAGTAGTCAGATTGAACATACCTACCTCCTTGAACATTTATTGCCCCTTTTGACAGAAACATTCACAGTTCTTCTAACTTTTGAGATGCACAACACATAATCACCATTGATAGTCATTCCCCTGTGTAGCAGCATACCAGACCTTACACCGACCCAACTGCAACTCAGCACTCCTAAATCAGCCTCGCCCCTGCCTTGCAGTCTACTCTTCTCAGCTTCTAGTATTCACCATTCTACTCTCAATTCCTATCAAGTAACTTTTTAATATTCCATGTGAATTAAATCGTGCAGTACTAGTCTTTCCATATTTGGATTACTTCACTTGATGGAATATCTTCCAGTTCCATACATGTTATCTCATGATGGAATTTCATTATTTGTATGACTGAATAATAGTCCAATGTGTGTATGTACACATTTTCTTTATTCATTAGTGATGGATATTTATTATGTTTGATTAATGGCTATTGTTTATAGTACTGCAATAAACACAGGAGCATATGTGCCTTTTTGACATACTGATTTTATCTCCTTGGAATAGGATTATTGGGTCATATGTTAGCTCTATTTTTAATTTTTGGAAGAACCTTTATACTATTTGCCATAATGGATTACTAGTGTTAATTCCCAGCAACAAAATGTGCAAGTGTTTCCTTTGCTCTGTATTCTTGCCAGACTTGTTTTCTTGTGTCTTTTTCACAATAGCTATTCTTACTGAGTGAGGCGGTATGTCATTGTCATTTTGACCTGCTTCTCACTGATGATTAGTGATGTTGAACATTTTTTCATAAATCTGTTAGCAATTTATATGTCTTCTTTTGACAAATCTCTATTTAGATCTATTGTCCATTTTAAAATCAAGGACGTTGGTACTGAATTTGTGAAAGTCTTTATATATGTATTCTGAATATTAAACCTTTGTTACACATACAGTTTATAAATATTTTCTCACATTCTTTTCACTGTATTGTAAGTGGAATTGCTTTTCTCATTTTTATTTTAGGTAGCTCACTCAGATGGTAACATTATTGATTTTTGTATGATGATTTTTACATACTGCATTTTTTCTAAATTTACAAATTGGTTATGATATTTTTTGGTGGAATCTGAAGATTTCTGCATTTTTAATTATCTTTTCTTTTCCAGTATGGATGCCCTTTATTTCTTTATTTTACCTGTTTCTGTGCCTAGGAATTCCAGTACAATGTTGATTAAAAGTGGTGAAAGTGAACAAGCATCCTTATCTTATTTTTGATCTTAGAGAGTGTTCATCTTCTTCACTTTCAGTGTGATGTTAGCTTTGGCTTAGTTTCTATGACACTGAATATGGCACAATCTAAATAAACTTTTTGGTCTTTTTTACTGGTATGTGTTTGTAGGACATAATGATTACATTTTTCATGGAGAATTGGCACATATACATAATACATCTTCATTTATTTGTCCTCTACTCTGTTTATCACTCTTTCTCCTTTCATTTCTTGGTCCCCTTAATATTGCTAAAAGCTCTGTTTCCAGTTTTTTATTTCATTTCTTTTTTAATCTTGTTTTCCTCCTTTCCCTACTACTTCCTCCATCTGTTGAGGTCAAGATAATTTTTAATTGTTTTTTTAAGAACAATATTTTAGGGATTTTGATCCTTTGGGATTTCAACATTTAGGATTGTGTCTTTCTGGTTTTTAGGCCAAATCTAACTAGAACATAAAAGATATAACATGTATGAAATCACTATGCAATAACATATGATGGAGAAAAGGAATGAACAGAGTCCACTCTGAATAGTTGAATGATGTATTCTTCATTTATAAAGGAAGCAGAAGGATTTTAGGAAATGCCATTAACCATTGATAGTTGCTCAGTTAGTGCTGAGAATTGGTCATTATGATGCCATGAAGTTCTTTAGTGACAAAAACATGGTATGGCTGTTCAGAAAGACAAGATGTTAGAATTATAAATATTTACATAAACAATAGCAATATGGTATATTTCCAGAGCTTCCTAGAAGGCATATTGAGAGAAAAATACCTGATTCTGTGCATTCATATAAGACTGTCTGAGAAGTGATATATATTCTATGACCAGAAGGCTGTAGAGTACAAAACCAAGAAAGAATATTTTAGGAATAAAGAATAGCACGTGTAATAACTATGAGAACACCTAACATATGTATTCAAGGAACAGAAGAGTAGTCTATCGTGGCTAGTAAGTACAGTGTAGGTGTTATGGTTTAGATCTAAAATGTACTACAAAAGTTTTGTGTATTTATAAGGTGATTGGATCCTGAGACATTGTACTCATCAGAGGATGAATTCTTTGATGACTTCAGTAGTCGAATGCATTCTTAGGAGTTGGGGCATGGATGGAGGTGGTCACTGGGTTCTTGACTTGGATGAGTGCATTCTTGTCCCCAAATCTTCCCTTTTCTTTGTCTCCTGAGTGCCATAGGTTGAACACCTTCTATTTTGCAATGCCTCACTTGACATTCTGTTTCTATCTTGGATTCAGAAAACTACAAACTGAAACTGTGAGCCAAAATGAACCTCTCCTCCTTTAGATTGTTGATGTTGGGTGTTATGTACAATGAAGTGGAAGTGACTAACACAGTAGGAGATAAAGAAATTGAAATGATACAAGAAAGGTATGATAGTCAGAGCACTAAAGAAGCCCGTATCTTAAAATGATTATACTGAAAAAAATAGCACAATGGAAGATTGAATTATTTAGAGTTGAGCTGTGCAGTAAAAATAATACAAAGGGAAATTAGATGCCCTGAAAAGTGTAAAAGCTGAGATACATGTGTGAGGATAAGTCATTTCAGGGATTCAATACCAAGCTGGAATCAAGTTGGGCATTAAAATACCAGCATAGCCCTGATAGGTAGAAATTCTAAAGTGAAAATTCTGACCAAATCATCCTCCAGCTCAATTACTCTTTCTAGATAAAGTCCATGATCATTAATATGGTCTAAGAGGGCCTTGATGTTATGGTCTCTACCCCACCGCCAATTCAGCTTATACCACTCTATAACTAGCAGCTGCTAATATTGTGATACCAACTGTCTCTTGCTACTTGAAGTTACCAAACTCCTCCCCACCTTAGATGATTTGTATATGCTGCTTTGATGGCATCAAATTCTCTGGACTCCACTCTTTACCTGAATGAATCTGTTCGTGCTTCAACCTGAAGCTCAATATCATCTCTTATGTAGGCTATCTCAGTATATTCTCTTCCTACCTCTGAGGTAGGCTGATTCATATAATGTCATTGTGCTAACCCTGTATCTCTCTTTAATTAAAATGATAATAATTGTAATTCCATAGTTACTTTTGGATTGCAGTTTTGTTCCTGACTCTACCATGTACTGAGGTCAAATGTCATATTGCCATCACCTAACAGGACATTCTACAGTTTTCTCTCAGTGAAAACAGAGGTTTTTTGAATAGCTGAATTTTTTGATCTATATTTTTGTAGGTTAGTCATTTTAATTAAAGGGCAAGGTGGTAGTAGCTTTTTGTGCTGCAAACAGCATTATCTTGCACTGTTTTCAGCTTTTTCCCTGTTGAAGCCAAAGCTTTTTTATTATTTTGGATATGCTAAACATGGCCCAAGCAGTTATAGCCTTAGAATAAACTGAGCACATCCCTAGGCATCTCATATCTTCCTTGGATTGCCCTGAAATAGTTCATCATTTTCCTGCTCTTGTAGTTGAACATTGCTTTGCAAACATCTGTTCTAAGTCCAAATTCCTAGGGAAACAAGATCGAAGACAACATTGTGTCTCTATTTCTGTGTTTACCTCATTTCTTCTCTGAAGATTTTTCCCCTTGAGTTCCCATGAAGTTAAGAACATTCTGCAAATCCTTACCTGGGAGTTGGTTGCAGAATGAGTTCAGGGAAAAAAAATCTCCTATCGAGGGTATTGAGAATTTGGCTTCATCCCAAATCCTTATGCCTTCTCTGGGAGAATTAGAAGATGCATTCTGGATTGCTGCAGTTTAATCTGAAGAAAGAAAGTCAGGGAGTAAATCGAACAATTAGTTGGTGAATAGAAATGTCTATTTGAGTTTTTCAGTCTCTAATTTCTCTTTTGGCTAAATACAAATTTAACAAGGACAAAGAACGAGGCAGGGTGCTTTGTCACTGCATAATGGGGACAGGGAAGGCTTTGCAGAAGAGGTGTCATCTAAGAGAGATCTTGAAAGATTAGGAAAGATTTTTCATAGAGTGAAAAGGAAAAGGTATTCCCCTTAGGAGACAAGAAATCATGGCAAAAGGGACACAGAGTGTGTGCAGGATAGATAGTCTGAGGTTATGGGGACTGTGAAAGTAGCAGGGTCAGGTGGCCATTTTTCTGCTACAATTTCTGCACTGGTATTAGGGAGAACACTGGAGCTTGTAGGCTTTGCTCATGGGCTTGGGGTTCTCAGAGGCTCTGTGGAATTTGAGCTCATCTGGGCCTCTCTTTCCTCAGCTGTGAATCTCTCCCAGTGACAAAGTTTAACACACTCTCTGATTATTCAGAATCACATTCTCCCAGCATCTTTTTGACACAGACAAGTTGACTTCTTTTGTCTCTCTGCTACATCATTATCATGATTATAGCAAGAATAAGAAGTGCTGTTGACCTCTTTATGCATGGGAAAATTTTCTGAGTTACTTTGTTTAGTGATCATCTCAATAGACAGAAAAAGCTTTCAATAAAGTTCAACACTAATTTATGATAGAAATTCTACAGAAAATCAGAATAGATGGTTTTTATCTCAATCTGATAAACGCCATCTATGATAGACCAACAGTCAACATCATACTAAATGGACAAAACTTCAAAGCTTTCAACCTAAAATCAGGAATAAGACAAGGATGCCTACTATCACCACTCTCATTCAATATATATCTGGAAATGTTACCTAGAGCATTTAGACAAGGGAGAGAAATAAAAGGAATAAGGATAGGACAGGAAGAAGTTAAAGTATTATTATTCACAGATGTCTGATATTCTACATAGAAGACCCCAAAAGGTGCACAAAAAGCCTTCTAGATTTAATATGCAAATTCAGTAGCATAGCTGGGTGCAAAGTCAACACTCAAATATCAATAGCATTCTTGTACACAAACAACAAACTCAGAGAGAGAACTTAGGGTAACCACACCCTTTATGGTAGCATCCAAAAAAATGACATACTTAGGAATCAATCTAACAAAGGAAGTAAAAGATTTATACACTGCAAATTTAGTATTCTGAGAAATGAAATCAAAAAGGACTTCAAAAAATGGAAAGTTATTTCTTACTCATGGATAAAAAGAAACAACATTTGGAAAATGGTCATACTGTCAAATCTGTTATACAGATTTAATACAACCTCAATCAAAATACCATCAGTGTATCTCACAGATCTATAGATCTGGTCATATTGTTAAATCTGTTATACAGATTTAATACAATCTCAATCAAACTACCATTAGTCTACCTCACAGATCTGTAGAAAACATTTCTCAAGTTAATCTGGAATCAGAAGAGACCTAGAATAGCAAAAGTGATCATGGGCAACAAAAGCAATGCAGGAAGCATCACAATCCCTGACTTGAAATTATACTACAAAGCTACTGTGATAAAATCAGCATGGTACTGACAAAAAACAAGACCTGAGGATAAGTGGGAATAGAAGATGCAGACACAACTACAAACACATTCAGACACCCTATCTTTGACAAAAGGGCCAAACATGTCCACTGGAAGAAAGATAACCTCTTTAATAAATGGTGTTGGAAATACTTTTCTTATAGTGCTGAATTGGTCAATATCCTTCAGGATAATACTGAATATTTGAGTACACTTAATTTTCAGAATAATCATTACAAAATTTTACCATCATGTATGATATTCACTTTTCCTGTAAAACTTGCATGCATGTTTCCTTAAAAAATCAAAACAAAACAAAATAAGATAACGTTTTCAGCCTGAACACAGCAGAATCAGCCTTTCACAGGAACTATATCGTCTAAGTCTTACCATATATATCTTATAGGTGACCTATTTTTACAGTCCCTTTCTTTGTTAACATTCTCATACTGTAAGACCACATGTGTCAGCTGTGCTGAAAACAAAACCACAAGTGCCGAAGCCTGAGTCAGGCTCACTCTGTGTGTGATGATCACCCTGATTCTAATTAAAGATTGTTCAACTGTCCTTATGCACATCCCACATTGTAATTTGGTCTTTTAGATCTCACCTACAAATCTGAACTAAGACAGAAGATCCAAAACCAGTATTACAACAAGCTTGCAATCAATGTGGTAAAATTTCCTAATTTTTTACTTTGGCACCTCAGAATTTGTAATTTCCTTATACTCTGTGTGAGCAAAAGATTTGCTAAGCAAATATGTAAAGAAGGCAGCCAGGGAGACAGTTCCTCTACTTACATAAACCCTTTTTTAAAAAATTGAGTACATGGCTGGGAAGTAAATGTGGTGCTCTTTTTCAAAATGAATATCATCTACTCATTAACAGACTAGCTGTGGGGGCTGGAGGGTGGAGCTACCTTCTTTAGGAATCTTTCAAGGGTCTTTTTCAGGTATACCTTCTCAGTAAATTCTTTCTTGACTATTGAGATAGAAAAAAAGAACTCACAATCTGCAGAGAAACCTGGTTTCAAATCCTGTTTTTGCTCCTTGGTAATTCAAATCCTGTCTCTGCTCCTTCAGTGAATTTGGACTAGTCCTTCAAGCCTTTGCTGTTCAAAATGTGGTCCTCAGGCCATCAGCACCATCTGGACATTATTAGAGGATTTGAGTCTCATGTTTTGCTCAGATTCACTGTCATTAAGAAAACTCTCAGGTCTTTTTCACATCGCCATTTGAGAAACCATCCATTAAGGACTTTGAACCTTAAATTCTAGTAGGATGGTTGAGAAAATGAAATGGTGCTATTACATGGGGCCACCTATGACAGTGGCTGATAACAAAATGATTCTCCAAAAGTAGAAGTTATTATAACTCATGTCACTACTAATGTTTCTGCTGTAGTCGTTGCTTTCTGTCCTTGTCCTCCCAGTCCCATTACTTGAAAGTGTATTGACTCTTCACTTTGTGGATCGGAAACTTGCCTGAGTTGTGGCTAACAATTTTGCCTCAGCCTATCCTGAGCCAGTTTTATAGTTTGTAAAATGGGATGAGAGAACACCTCACATGACTTGTGTTGCGATGATTAGTGAACTGGACACACAATGCAATTTCCAAATGCCAGGTCCTTGGTTTGACACTCCACATCCATTCTCTTATTGAATCTTTACGTTGCTTTCAT
Source organism: Dolichotis patagonum (assembly GCA_004027295.1). Lineage (NCBI taxonomy): Eukaryota > Metazoa > Chordata > Mammalia > Rodentia > Caviidae > Dolichotis > Dolichotis patagonum. The sequence continues at coordinate 90,818 of PVJX010001040.1, read as the reverse complement.
GTGGTGGAAATGTTCAGAAAGGTGATGGCATGTTCTAAAGGACACAGAGTTAGCAATTGGCACAGTTTGTACTCAGATCTGGAGCAACTCTGAATCGAAAGCCTTTAATTACTTGATTCTGGGCATTTCATGCAGCGGGAACATTGTGATGCCTAGTATCCAGACGCATTACAAATCCTCAGGTATCCCCTGCCATGAAGAATTATCAACAATGACTAAGTGGTGGGTTTGACTTTCCACCCTGTTGTTCCTACTCCAGAGGGAGGCAGCTATTTTGCTTCCTGCCCACTTGGCTAATGCACTTTGACCAACTTAGTTCCCTCTATCACACCCCCTCTGTTTTTCCTAGTACTCAGATGGCTAGATTCAGAGTCCATTGCTGCAGAGTCAGGTGTGACCACTCTTGTTAAGGAACCAGAGTCTGAGCTGATTACAATAATTAAAGCTTTATTTACACAACAGCCCTCAGGTAGAAGGAACACAGAACTCTGTCCTGCTGCTTCCTTGGTGACCTGGAACAGAGGCTTGGGAAGAACGTAAGTCCTTGACACATTGAGCCAGCTCAGATGAAGGTAGAAAAGAGGCATTGTCAATAAAGATGAGCTTCAAACAGTCCTTCAAGTCACTTAGATGGTGGGCTTCTTGCAGGACTCAAGGAATCCACTGCCTGAAGCTATTTATACCATGTTATTTAGCAGCTCTTGTATGTATGTTGACAATATGCTAGAAAATATACACTGTATATTACACTGACAAGTTTATGATGACAAATATCCTATCATTGCCATGTGTCTTCTATCCATCATCTTTAACTTTTGTGAGAGCCATATGAAAATTAGCTCTCCTCCCTATTTTACATGTAAAGAAAATGAGGCTTAGAGAAGATAGATAATTTAAGCCACGTTACTGACCTCATGAGTGATACAGCTGATTTTTTCATTGAAATACGTGGATTACAAAATCCATTAGCAATCTGCCATATCACAGTCCCTCTCTCAGGAAGTTTGCTGATTTCCTAGCATTTTCACTTATACTTGCTCATTATAACCATATGATATGAATGATGTTACCTCTATTTTGAAGGTAAAACACACATGTGCACATATACATACCAAGCACATGGATACACATGTGTGCATGCCCATGCACCAGATTGACAGAGTTCTCAGATTTCTTCCCTAGTCACATCTGTAGAGAGTGACAGACACTACTTCCAAGTCTGGATTTCTTTCTGCCACGACTTGCTGCTTTCTTTGGTGTAGCTTTATATTCAATTAGCATGGTCTTTTAAAAAATCAATGAATGGTTAGTGGTGCCTTTAATAGATATTGAATGAATACAATTGTGGTGTTATTTATCACAGAAGTGAAGCTTTAATTATTTATTCACCTCAGAGTAACACTGGCTATATGCTACATGCTTGGTTTTTGTGCATGAAAACCCATTTCCTAATTCTGGGCATAGAGGTCAGGCCATGACAATGTCTAACACAGAGAAGTTATTTCAACTATAATATGAATAGATCATTTCATATTGGCACCAGCTTACTTGTTCAAAATCATACAAGTAGCAAATGGAGCAACCGATTCTCTGATACCATAAGCTTTCTGGTTGTCTGTATCTACAGTCACTATAAAATTTCATACAAACCTTCACTCAGTCAATAAATAAGGAGTTGCTTTGTGCTGGAGATGGTTCCAGAGTTTGGCATGTAATGCTAAAGCAATCTGGAAAAATTCCAACCCTCCTTGGGGAGACAAACTATAATCAAATCACCCAATGCATACACAAATTCATGTTGAAATAAAAACTGAGAAAGATCACTTCTCGGCCTTTTGGCTAAGACCAAGTGTAGTATCTGTTCTTATCAGTTTAATATCTGATACGTCCTCTATCTGAGGACAATATATTAAATGGATTTTTGGAGCTGGCAGATGGAATAGGAGCTTGCTTTGTCCACTCCACGCATCGACCTGGTATTGCAGTCCTTCCAGGAACAGTGCGCCCCCCTGGGGGGAAAAAACTGAGAAGGAATAAAGAAGGATACAGGAATAATGAAGGTGTATGTAAGTATGGGCAGGAAAAGGACTTCTAAAGAAAGAAACATTGCAGATGAGACCTGAAGTACAGAGGGACGTAGCTGAGCAAAGATTGGAGGTTGTAACACCCCCAGAGTTAGAAGGTAACTGTATCTCTTAGGTCCCTAATGAAGAGGAAGGACCATGAAAGTTCAAGGAACTGAAACACAGGCAGGGTGACTGGAATGGGGAAAGAGAAAGGCAAATGGGAGAAGATAAGGAAGAGTGGAAAGACAATGAAGAAAACACAGGATGGGATTATCAAGAACATGTTACAGATTAATGTTCTTCTTCAAAGTAACTGTAAACTACTTTCAAAAAAGATTGCTTTGGCACCTTTTCTTGGGATAGATACAAAATTTTTGATATATTAAATTTCAGAGTAGAAGAGAAACCAGATTTGAAGTCAAAAAGATCCAGGTTTGGTTCTGCCTTGGTCTCTTATTTGCTATATTTATATCCTTAGTGAATTACTTATTTTCTACTGAGCTTCCATTTTTCTTATCAGTGATGTCAGGCAAAGTTATAGTAGCAATTTCAAAAGATACCCAGACTTTCAATGGTGTCATATAATGAAAATTAAACTTTGTTCATTCAGAGTCTACAGACTTTGAACAACTCTCTGGAGTAGAATCCTCTGTGTACTAACTCCATATTCCAGCGTGCCTCCTTGTTAGTGTGTGCTCCTACAGCTAGCTGGCTATGAAGTTTGTCACCACGACAAAAAGTCACCTTCCACAAATGAGGCCTATTGTGAGTGTTCATATGTTATAGGACAAAGCAAGTCTCCTGACGATTCCTAACCTGGCACATAGCAGGATGGGGGCTTCCTGATCACTGGAAAAAGAGGAAATCCAGATAATAATCAACAGCGAAAATAATACATCCTCTACTCATAGGGTGTTGGATGTTAGAGATGATGCATGTGATTTTCCAGGATTGGCACATAATAAATGATCAGCAAATGGTTAAATTTATTAGTTATTCTCCCTCTCTGTTTATTTCTCTGTCTCTCCCTCTCTCTTTCTCTCCTCTGTATGTGTACATGTGCTTCTTCTTTTGGGGATCTCTTTTAGAGAGCTACATTTGAATACTGTGATGGCCATAACATGATAGAACAGACTATCCTGATACAATGGAAATGTGGGCTCATCACATACTTCAGATCAGCAAACTGTAGTTGTAGGGCAAGTCTGTCTACCACCTGCTTGTGTAACTAAAGTTTTATTGAACATAACTGAGTTCATTGACTTGCTTGTTGGTTGTAGTTGCTTTGACATGGCACTGGCAGAGTTGAGTGCATGCAACAAATAAGCCTAAGATATTTAGCATCTGGACCTTTATGGAAAAAGTTTCTTAACCACTGATGTAGGTGATCCTCCTAATTGCCTGGCTTCCTGTAGCCATTAAGGCTCTTCTCTCTGATATATTTTCAATCTTCACCTCATCATGGACAATAGGACTTTTTACCTGAAACCCATACCTTTGTCAACTCTTTGTCAATCCAAACTTTAGTTCCATAATTAGAAGAATGGCATATAATCAATAAAGGAATAAATTAGTGGGGAGCTTAAATTATTCTGTGCTTCTTATTTTTCTTCTCTTTGCAAAGGCTCTGAAAAGGATTCAAAGAAAAACACATGAGCAATCAAAGTCAGCAAATCAAAGCCTGTGGAAGGAAGAATCTGGTCCCTGTGGGCGCGGCTGCTGCTTGCTATTCCTTCCTTTCTCTTCCTTATCAATGACACTGGTCTCACACCACAATTAGAATGTTATTTTCCATGCTGTTAGCACTGGGCCTGAGCACTGTCTGATGGGGATGGATCCTGCAATGATCAGCGGAGTCTGTCAGTAACTGAGGATTTTGTTTTTTTAAAAAATCATACTGGGGGGAAAATCTGCTATAAATCCTGCCCAAAAAATTCTTTATAGAGTCCACCTGTCCACAATGGATAAATCAATTGCTCTAAATTAAATTCTCTAGACTTGAAAGTCCAGGGTCTGGTACTGGATTTATTTAGACTCTAGGAAAACAGTAATTTTCAAAGTCAACAACCTGACCCTACTTGAGTCAGCTACTGATCATGATAAACCTTTTTCTTGCCACTTGCAGCTGCCTTTGAAAGAGTGAGATGCACATCCTGGAGAAAAAAGAACCCAAGTTCAAGGGACAGAAACCAATCAAGATGTGTCAGCCAAGGCAGTAGGCACATAGCATTGCAGCCGTCTATTGCCTGGTTCAGTAGCTGCTGGCCCCTGCCTGGGATGAGCATGTCACAGCCGAGATGCTGCAACTGTCCTGTTAGTTCCGCTGTTCATCAGCACTGATCGCTCATTAATTATGTCTCCTTTCTTCCTCCTCCCAGAGTTCAAGGAGATGACTGTTTGTCCCATGGATCCTCCTGTGTCCTGCTGTTTATAAATCTTTTCCCCAAATTTCACCTAGTCCAGGATCTGAGACAGGTACAGCAGCAAAATCCAGGGTAAAGTCTGAACCATGACTCTGAGTGAAACTCTGACAGGCGTAGCCACCCAGGTGAAAATGTTTTAGCCTCTGTGAGACTCCTGCTACCACACGAATGCACGTTTCCAGCACAAAATCACAGCTCACTGGGCAGGTTTGATGTCTGATCATTTCTAATGCTGCAAAGGAGCTTTGAAGATCATGTGCCTCCAGTCTCCCTTTTCAAGGAACCTCTGGGCTCTAAGGTGGTAGAGACAGTTGATGGAGAAATTGCTTATCTTCCCTTGCACATCTCTTTATCCCAGTAAGCTTAGCTGTAACTGCTCCCTGAGGACCAAGTCTGTTCTAGCTTAGGGATGCTGGAAAGTGAACTGCTTCCACAGTGATGAGGAATCAAAAAACCACAAGGAACTCTGAAGACTATCTGGGGTCTCGGTCCTCCACCTGGGAGATAAGCTCCCAGCAGACTCCGTGTGGTTCTCTAGGGCATGAGCAGAGCCACAGAATGTTTATATTATGCTGGGCCCCCTGGGAAGGTTTTGTAATTTTAAATCCCTCTCTCTTGAGACCACTCTAGTCTCTCATCCTCTGATCCATGCAGTTCTAGAGATTTATGAATTTCCTTTATGAGACACTATCGTATTTAATCTTTAGAACAAATTTGCCAGTCCATAGCAGACAAACACATGAGATTGTCTAGAACATTAACTCTAGAGGAAATGGGCCTGCTGGCTCCTCTTCTCTACCCATCTAGATCCTGACCACTGCAATTGGAAGCTTGAAGTTACTTAGTGCTTAGGGAGAAAAAAGGTAAGTGATTTAGGTGCAATTTAAGATTTGTATATTCAAACATGGTTAGAATCTAGAGAAGACTACAAAGCTTTCCAGAACTTGTAACTTAGATAAGACATGTGGCCTCACAGAAGTGTCCTTTGCAGTGAGACACGTGCGTTAATCCCTCCTCAATGTTCAGCAGTAGCTTTCACATATTTCCCTCAGGTTACCGATACTTCAGGAGAAAAGTGAAAGCATTGTATTTCTTTAATCACTTCATTTCCAAATGAGGTAGCATAGCTTATATTTGTCTAGGAAGCTGCATCAATACCAGGAAAATGGATTCTGGGATCCAAAAGATTTGCATTTGGTTGGTGTTCTTTACTGTGCAAATTTGAGCAAAGTTTTAACTTTTTCCACATAGTTTTTCCAGTAGTAAAAGACTTAAGACAAGACTGTATGTACATTAAGGAAGATTATATATATATATATATATATATATATATATATATATAATTGATATGCCCAACACTTGCAATTGATCAATATTTGCTTGTCTCTTTCTCCACAAGATACAAAGGAAGGTGTATAATTCAGTTCTTTAATTATCTTTCTGTTTTAATGTGTGATTTTATGAATTATATATGTCTATATTTTATAGCCCACTGTTTTCTGTCACATGCCATTCTTATTAGGAATGGTAGAATTTTTAGTTTTATTTTCCCTGTAAACTGACTCTTGTTCCCCACCTAAGAATTTTGCCACTCATCAATTTCCATTCATTCATCCTTTAAATCACAGCTCTAACTCCCTCATGAAATGTTCCCCGTTGTGACAATTAATTATGAAAAATAAACTTTTTTGGACTCATAAATTGTAGTAGATTAGTAAAATATATTTGGGTGTGTCTGACTGGCTCATGGATGTGTGACCTGGGGAATTATGACCTATAGCCTGTGGCCTCTTCCTCTCTGGCACTTTTTCCCAGCTCTACTTCAGGGCTACCATGAATTGAACATCTTTGCTCCACCAATTCCATAAATCATGTTGTATTTTCCTTTGAGCCAGTTTAACATGGACTGAATGAAACCATGAGTCAAAATTAGCCTGTCTTTTTAAGTTATAGATGTCGAGTAGAGTGTCTCAGTGACAGAAAAGCAAACACTTCTTTTTCTTTCCCTACCTCTGTTCACTACTTTCTCCACTTTCTCAAGCATTTTGTAAATCTATCTGCTTGAACACTTAGTATGACTTATCGCTTGTCTCTGAACTTGTGCATGGCGGGGAGTGAACCTAATTCTTTTCTGAATCCCCAGCCCCTGGCAGTGTGTTATGTAAGTTCTCAACAGACAGAAGAATGCATAAATGAATGCACTGATGATGTTTTCCACTTTTTCCCACTTCTTTGAAAGGGGAAACTGTAATCTTAAATGCTGACAGCATCTTCCAGGAAGTGCAACCTTAACACTGCCTGTGAATAGCCCCCCCCATCACCTTAGTGGAAGACAGCTCCACCCCACCACCCATCCAACCCCAAGCCCCCACTACACACTGACCTTCAGGGTTGCATTTTCCTTTTGTCTCTGTGTAACCTGCTGTCCCGCCAGTTCACCTCCTCTGCAATTAGCACCGCCAGCTCTGTCTCAGAATGCCAGGCCAGGACCTGGAGTAATTGCCGCTCAAGATTCCTCCTGACACAAATGTTGACATTCTGTTGGCATAACTTGCAATAATGTATGCAGATTGCATCCTTCCAGGGCTATAATTATTACTTCTCAGTGAGAAATAGTCAGGTTATTCCCTGGCTTGATTTCTAGGAGCTGATTTCAGTCTTGGAGCTGCCTTATTTAGAGAAATAGGAGGAAAAGGAAGGAGGAGACATTGGATTGTGCTCTGGCAACAGAGTTGCAGTGCATAGGCCGGTAGCTGTGGGCTGAGAATCAGGGTTCCTGGGACTTCACTAAATCTTTATAGCATCTAGCTCTGGGTTCCAGAAATATGTATTGTATAGATTTCTACCTAACTGGAGTGGTGCATGTCCATAGTCCCAGCACTTGGGAAGCTGAGGCAGGAGGATTCTGAGTTCATCCCAGGGCATCTTGCAGTGCAGAGTGAATATTTGTCTCAAAAAATGAGCAAAAACAAAAACAAAAATAAACCCTTTGGGATTATTCTTAAGCATAGTAAATTCTAATACAGGAAATTCTAAGCTCATGTCAGCATCACAGAATAGGAAACTGAAGTCAGATATGGACTGAAGGCATTATGGAATCTATGGGATGACCAATTTGACTCTGGGCTGGGGTAGGGGGACAAAAAATAAAGACTCTTGGAATTCTTTATTTTATACCCTGTCACTGAAAAATGTATCCTCATGTACTGGAAAATTTTCACCTTCTGACTTTTCTTTGTTCTAGTAAAATTACCAGTCTCTTATATCTTTAGAATAAAAAGTCTAGACTTTTGTGTTCTGTAACTAAAAATAGACTTATGTGCTATTTTAAAATAGTGAAACCAAATCAAACACTCTAATGCAATGTACTGTATGGAAAATTACTTTCAACTAGTTTTACAATTTTTTCTAGCAATATATCCTAAATTTCATTCTATTTCAGTTCAGCTTGGGATTCACTGAGATCTCCAGATCTTTTTCTAATTTACTTTTGTTTCGTTATCTTTCTGTGTGTGAGAGAAGGCACGTGAAGACATCTAGCTTGAAGCCCAGCATATAATAGGTGCTCAAATATGAAGCTATTAATTGAAATAGAGTCAAAATTTAGCCTGGCTGAATGATATTTCCTCTCAATGATGGTCTGCTTTGCATTCTTGAAGTCATGTGCCATTTGAGGCTCAGAGGAAACAATCTGTGCGTGTAATGATGGCCAGACTGAATTACTCCCTGGGTAAGAGATAATTTGTCTCCTATTTGTAGTTTGCCCCTTGGGTCTCCAGAGAAAGAAGTGGAGTTGGCATAGTGAGAATGATCAACAACACCTGGTCTGGCTCCTGCTTCTTGAGAAAATGTTCCCAGCTGAAATTTCAGCTCACTCTAGTCCAGTGGAGACTCATTGTCCTACCCATAACGTGTGTGGTTTCCCCCAAAGGGCAAGTGAGGTATGCAGACACATTGTCCCGCTCTTCTCAGTTTACAGAAACCACACCACTTCATCAGCTTTGCCGGATGTCTCCCCGGGGACCTCTTCTTTCCTTCCAACCTCTGTCTTCCCTTAGCCTCCTGGGCCTCTGGCTGCCACTGCAGAGGCTATTTTGTCCAAATGTGGAAGGCAGCAGGACCAGAAGCTCTCACTGAAGCTGCTCATTAATTTTCTTGATGGGCTGACTCCAGATGTAGCCAGACCCATTAGGAGATGATGGTTCATTTGGTGATTGAGCCGCACTATAATAAAGGGAGAATCCACAGGGTCCCTGAATAAAGCGTAGGGAATAGACATCGCTCTCTGCCCTCCTCCTCTGGGAAGGGGCTCTCTTGATAAAACAGGAATGGAACCAAAGGGTCCACACACTCCCTTTCTCAGAATTTTGAGTATTAACCTTTTATAAATGGATACTTTCATCGTCCTGTCCCCTAACCATAACAGGCTCAAAACAGTCAGTGGTGCCCCATCCTTCCAAAGTATAAAATTTGCACTGTAAGTCATTAACCTGAGAGTCCAGTCAGGCTGCAACCTTTCCTTCCAACCTCACCGGTCTTTAACTCTCATTCTCACCCCTGCTTTACAATCAAATCCGACTTCTTTCCTACACTAACATGTGTCTTTGTGCTCTCTCTATCTCATGCTTTTGCTAACCTAATTTTCTCAACTCGTATTGCCCTACCTGGACCTCACTATTTCAGTCTATCAAAATCTTACACGAAAGACCCAGGAAAATGTCATGTCTTCAGTATAAAATGTTCTTTTATCCCTTCTAATAGAAAGTAATTGCATATTACTATTTTTCCTCTTATCCTATTCAACCTGAACTTGGAGTGGTGTGATTGTGTTTCTTAAAAGTCTCCTATTATGGGACTGCAAAATCCTTAAATAGTCACTTCTTTTTTATCCCCCTTCCCCCCAAAAATCCTAACCAGGCAGCCTGGATATTTGAAATGACAAGGAAATATTTAAGTTGAAAGCTATCCTCTGCTATTCTTGGGTGAAAAATTTATGGCAGAACTATTTTAAGGACTCAAACAAAATACATGTATTCTTTAGAATTACCACCTTGGAGGTTTGGAATAATTTCAAGAACTTCCTCATTTTCTAACCCACAGTAGGTTTGTTCCTTGATCATCTCCTTTCTCCTCCTCCTCTTCCTCTTCATCTCCTCCTTTACTCTCTTCTTCTCCTGCCTCTCGTGTCTGTCCTCTTTCTTTTTCTTCTTCTCATTCTTTTTTCCTTCTCCTCCTCCTCCTCACCCTCCTCTTTCTCTTTCTTCTTCTCCTTCTCACCCACCTTCTTTCTCTTCCACTACTAAAAGCTCAAGTTGTAAGGCAGTTAATGAGGCCCTTTTATTTATTCCCCAGGCTCTCAGCTGGACTGCAGCTAAGTGTCCCTGAAAGATGGCCCAGTCACACTCACCTCCCAGAATTTAAGCTGTAGCGTGCACCCTCCCCCAGGCCTACATCCTGACAAAGAGTTAACAACATCAAACATAAGACATTAGTCTTGGAGTCTCTCAATTTAAAATTAATTTTTTCATTTATTCATTCTTATGCTTAATAAATGTTACTTGAATACATACCATAGGATTATTAAATATCTAGTCTACTCATCTATTATTTTGTATAAACACATCAGATGTCTTTCACTTGTCCATAGAATAAAATTAAAATTTCTTATTTTACTATTTATCCAATTATGCCTACACTGCTTTTCCACAATCTACCATGCACTACTCTGACTATATTTTCCTTGCTTGTGACTTAAGGCATCTGCCACTCTTCATTCCTCAAAACCTTCTTCACCATACATTTCTCCCATATCACCAGTTCTGGGATTGGTGCCAATACTTTCTTCATGTGACAAGTATTCTACCAGGTTTATTCTATGGCTGGGTTGGTAGACTAAGTCTGTGGCTTTTTCTCAGTGTTTCAATAGTTCCAGGTACTTTTTTAATCATAATATTTAACTATGTCATGTTGTAATATCTCTTTGCTAGTTTTTGTCTCCTGTAGATTGGAAGATTCTAAAGGATCATAATCACATTTTCATAGTATTCTTAGATTGAATGTCATATCTGCACATAGAAGTTACCTAAAATATTTATTTGACAGATGGATGGATGGTTTCAGTGCTATTCTAGCAAAGCAAACACGATAAGTCATATCCTCTACTTTGGGAAGTTCACATCCACTGAGAGAGACAAAATATAAACAGAACAATTCTAATGAACTGTTGTAATTGCCACGATAGAGTCTGGTTGAATGGAGGGCTAGCATGCACCTGGCACCTTCCCAGTGAGAGCATGGCGCAGAGCGACTGGGTTGTGTCCTAGCTCAGGATGATGATTCAACTTCACGAGCAGTGCACTGTACAGCCTGGTACCCATAGACATTTGTGAATCTATCCACATCCAGTCTTTATTCTTATAGCTTAAATCTTTATAAGGTCATGTATATTCTTATAGCTTTAAACCTTTATAAGGTCATGTATAATTTTTGTGCTAACCTTCTGAGACCCAGGGATACAATGACTGTCCTTGTCTTTTTGCATAAACTTGCCTTCTCAAGGATGGGCTTCCCACTTTCTGGTCACCTGGTTGTTCTCTGAGTAGGGGCCCACCATGATGTCCTAACACATCAGTGACCGTCTATGTCATCTTGACCTCCATAGTTTTGTGGCCTTTGGATAGTGTATGCTATCTACCTGTTTATATTTTCATTAGTTCTCCTAGCTTGTCACTTTCTGTACAAGGCCTAGGAAGAAAGACACCCTCTGAAAGCACAGCCACATGTTTCTGAATCATGGGATGACTTTAGGTCCCTGTGTTTACCCACATCCTGGTATTTGCTGGACTAAATGACTCCTAGCTATGAAATTCTCCAGATTGGAATGACTGTGGAAAGGATACTTCTTTCTGACAATAATCAAAAGAGTCACTTTTTCCAGTGACAACTTACCACACATTTAGCATCTCCAGCCCATTTAATGTTTCAGACTACATAACCAAATATATCTAGTTTCTGCCATATATTCTTGAGAAGGAGATATGTCTTTTTAAAGGTTCATTAAAATATAATATATTCATGACAATTATGGGCTATGCATAGGATATCATAAGGCACGTGTCATTTTGTGTGTGGGAGTAGATATTTGCAGAGAAATCTTGTTGGAAATGAAGCCAGAAATGAGTCTTAAATGATAAAAAGTTATTTAGGTGCTGAGAAGCTTAAAGTTGCTTGATGAAGCAGGAATCACAAAAATGAAGAGAGGAATGAACGATCGTGTGTGTGTGTGTGTGTGTGTACAATACAAAGAGGTTTAAGATACTGGACAATATAATGTAGTTCAAGAAATAGTAATAAAGAGCTTAAAGAGTATTCTAGGAGGCATGTCATGGAGAGTGTCTAAAATCAAGAAAATGCATTTGTGATTTATACCAAGGATAGTAAGGAGCCACAGAAAGTTTGTAAGCACAGAGATACCTGCCAGATTGTTTTTGTAAAGGTAAGTATACGGCGTGAACCTAGTGCTAAAACCTCAGTATACTCTCTCCTGAATGTAGTCTTTACATCCCTGTGGCAGTTCTTCCCCTTTCAGGGTAGAGAGAGAACAGCTGGTCATCATCCCACTTGAAAACTATTCTTGAGATGTTTCTCAAAATGTGCTATATGTCTCATTCAAATTGGATTTATTCTGGTTTCCACAGGCAGTGTCCTAGTTAGCAGTTCCACCCAAGGTTCCTTGATAGATGCATCACAGTTTCAGGAGCTTAGAGAGCTTTGTATGGAAAGTGGATAGGATCATTTTCCTTTGGGACCTGAATGAAATCACTGCTCCAGCTGATCATTTATTACTACTCCTTTCATTATCACAAACTGTTATGTAGCTATGTGATTTGTGTATTTCACAAGGAACTTTTATTTTTATAAAATAGCTTCTCATGGAAAGCAAGATGAGGATAATATCCCTTTAACAGATGAAAAAGCAGACTCATGGAGTCACTGGCGAAAGTTGATAGTTGACTGAATTGTACATCAGAGTACCTAAGTCTTTGTCCTGTCTCAGTTCTCTAAATAGAGCACTGGTTAACTGAGAGTGTAAATTTACTCTAACACTGCAAAAATAAAAGAAGGTTTTTTCCCTCATTCATTTGACATTTATTTATTGAGTACCCACTTTATTCCAGAAACTATTCTAAACAGAAGCAAAATAAAGAGAATTCTCTGCAGGGAACATACACTTTAACAGGGGAGTTAGACAAGAAATGGATAAACAAGTAAATATATAGCATAATATGAGACATATAAGTACAATGGAAATCACAGAGCATGGTGATAGGATATTAAACTAGATGGTGCTATTCTAGATAGAGTGAGAAGAGATTGCTTTATTGAAGATGCAGTATTTAAACAGAGAACTAAATGAAGGCAAAAGATAAGCTATGCATATACCTAATAGAAAAGTTTCCAGGGTGAAGAAACTGCAAATTCAATGGTCCCCATATGGGAATGTGATTGACATGGTCTAAGAACAGGAAGAGAGTCACTGTAAAACAAGAAGGGTCCTGAAGGACATGGCAGGGTAGGAGAGCTTGGTGGGTTATTCTCTAAGGTGTTGATAAAGCCTCGGAAATATTTGAAAAGGGAGTGATATAATAAAATTCAGGATTTTAAATCACTACACTGACTGATGTTGGATAATGAGATCTTTGCAAAGGGAGCAAAACTTCAGCCCCAAACATTTTTCAGAGCCTGTTATACTCGTCTGTGGAAATGATGAGGGTTGTGGCCTAAATCCTAAACCTCTGTCTTGTTGCAGGCTGTGTATGACCAACTTAAGATTGAAATCTGGCATTTCTAGTTGGATTCTAATGCATTTTTACTTCTAGTACACTAGACAGCATTCAAGTGCGCAAGTTTAACTCTCCAAACAATGTTTTATTTTCAGTACTATATGTCTACAATGCATAATGAATACATTCATACTAAATAGTTGATATTGTACATGACCCATCTAAATTCTTTTTGTATCCTGTTCCCTGCCCAATATCTCTTGACTCCCTTCCAATTTGTGACTGAACTATCTCCTTGTTTTCTAATGTCTATCTTATTTTGCTTTCTGATTTTTGTACTTTGGGTTTCTCATATAAGAGAAACCATGTGATATTTAAGTTTGTGGGTCTAATATATATCATTTAACATTATGGATTTAAGGTGCATCTATTTTCTTACAAATAACTTAAATTTTTCCTTCTTTATAACAGAGTAGTATTCCATTGTGTATAAATACCACAAAGTCTTTACCCACTCATCCACTGATGGCCATAGGCCACATTCTATTATGAGTCATGCTACTATAAACAGGGGTCTATCTTAAACCACCCAGGTATGCTTGTTACAAATGTTTAACTGAATATTTTAGAAAATATTCTAGATTTCTTGTGTATGTATTTTCTAAAGGTGGGATAGTAAGTGAGGGAGTTTATCAAAGTTCACACACTTTTTGTTGAATTGGTTTCTCTGCATAAAATGTTTCATCTATTCCTATTTCTCCTCCAAAGGCCATATAGAATAAATTCCATATATTTGGAGAGGTACTCCCCAGTTATCAATGCTCACAACCATTTCTTTATATATTAGGGACCTTCTCTTTACTGTATCTAAGTAGTTGAGATACAGTAATAAAGAGAATTGATAAGAAATTGATCAATAAGTGAATATATAGAAAATTATTGTTTCTATAGTTTGGGAAGTGAGAAGTCTGAAATTGAAATATTGGAAAGGCTGGTTCCTTCCTTTTCTTCCAATGACTTTTCCTCTTTCTAATAATATGGACAGTTAATATGCAAACAAATAAAATAGAAAATATCAGACAGTAACATGTTAGGAAATAGGAATATCTTGTGAGAGGAAGTACTTGTAAGGAGACTTGGAAAGAATAGTCAGGTAAGTGATTCTGCCCAAAGTTCTTATCTGCTTAATGAAAATAATACGAAGTTTCACTGGATAAAAAAAGCCAGGTTAAATTTGCTAGCTAAATTCCTTCTACACAGGGAGAAGTTCACAAATGTTATTAAAATCAGAATTAAAGAGGAAAGGAAAAGAAATTGTTGTAGAAGGAAATCAAGAAGGAAAGAGAGAGAAAGACAAGTGCCCATCTTGGTGTCAGAGGTATCTGGAATGGGGCATATCATTAAGCTAATATATCCTATTTCTGCCTCTAAAAATGTGTTTCTTCAGCAAAGTGACAATAGGAAGCAAGATGAGCACCTGTGCTTGAGTTGTTGAGCAGGTTGCAGTGTGTCCCTGCAGAAAGTGTCTTCCCACATACCACAGAACACAGATCGCCGTTGGTGAGGAGGTACTCAAGGGTAAGTCAGAAAGTGACAGGAAGGGCCAAACATGTCTTTCATCACCCTAAATAACCTGGGGTTCCATTGGAAAAGTAGTGGAGATGGAGACTATAATTTCCTTCAAGTGACAATTCCTGTTTCCAATTAATATGCCAGGAAGACAGAAACAATACAGGCCTCTGGGGATAAAGTCACTACTCAGTGGCATTTGTTAAAATTAGCTGATGGACAGCCTTCTTTTTCCCATGGGGGAACTTGAGAAGCTCACATCCACATCCATCCCTCTGACCTCCCTCTCCCCAAGCATGCTCCTCAGCTCAAAATAAAATGTGACTTTTCTCTTAAGTAATTGATGTTCTGTCTCATTCCCTGAAGCAGTGTAGGCTTAGCAAAGGAGACAGTGTCTCTTTTTCCTTGCTATTGGCTCTAATGAAATGTCCCCTGGTTGACACCTAAAAAAGGAATGTGATAAGGGTGGGGACCTAGTATACCTTACACTTACCCAACCCTGACCCTGTGTACAGGTACCTTTTAATTAAAAAAAAAGATATTGAAGAAGTAACAACTGACAGGAGAGAGTAGCCAGGCCACAGTCACACTCATTCATTCACTCTCTTACCTACCCATCACCTATCATTTATCTATATAAATTTTGTTAGTTTTACTAACTCATCTATTTATGTATTTACTTATTTATTCACTTTCTCTGTCAAGATTCTTTGGTTACAAGCATTTTACCTCTGAAAATTTTAAGGAAACCAAAGGTAAGATATAGGAATAACAGCAACATAGTACACAATCTCCAAGAGCGAAAACCTTTGCTGTGAGTTGAATTGTATGTCTTCATGTTCACACAATGAAGCTCTAACCCCAAGTCCTCAGAATGCATCTTGATGTGTAAATAGGATCATTGCAATATGACATCAGTTAGGTAACACTAATGGACACAAAGATGGAGATCCTGACCAAAGCTAGGTCACTCTGATTCCCTGAGAGCATTTTGAGAATTTATAACCTGAGGTCAGACTGGAGTTGAGTGTGCCTGTGATCTGATGTGGATGGTATCCACACAACAGAGAAATGTGGATACAGAGAGAAATGCACATAGAAGAGCCATGATGTGCACGCACACAGAGGGAAGATTGCTATCTGCAAACCAAGGAGAGAAGCCTGAAACACTTCCCTGTGGAAGGAAGAACCTGTTTCCACCTCAATTCCAGATTTCTCACTTTCCAAATCCTGAGACAATAAACTTCTGTTGTTAAAATCATCCAATCTATGGTACTTTATTTAACAGCCCTAGGAAGGCAATACAATTATAGATAAAGTAATTGGTAAAAACAAGCAAAAGACGAACCAAGGGCAGTTCTTAGCAACTGGACCTCTGGGGGTTTTCTCTTGGATCCCACCATTAGAAGACTCAGCTTCAATGGGTTCTTTCTGGTTTTGCAGAAAGAGTCTGAGTGGCTTATATTGTTAGGGGTCTCTGCCTCTGTATCAGTGAGCCTCAGTCAGCGGGGAAAGGGACAGATGTTCAGCATGTGACAGCAGCACAGTGAGATCTACCTCGTTCGCCTTGAACATCCACACAGGGTCCTGCTCAGGGTGAAGTTCTAGGGAAATCATCCCAAAGGAAATTTTCCTTTGCTGCTGGGAAAAACAAACTATGCACATGTGTGCACTTGATTAGAAAGGGAGGCATGTGCTGCATGAGACTCAGGCAGAGAAACAGAAGTTTACAGAGGATTTTTGCAGGAATTCAGGTCAAAACCCCATGAGGAGATGTGACAAATTTAGTGTTTGATGTGTGTATAAAAATGTGTACCTGAAGGTGGTAGGAGAAGTATTTTATGTGGAAAGAAAACAGTTGTGCTGGCATGGTGGTGTAGGCCTGCAATCCAGCAGTCGGAGCAATTTAGCAACTTAATGATTCCTTGTCCCCTGATTTAAAAAATAAGAGATTGGACACTACAAAGACCAAAGGTTCAGTTCCCTGGAATACACACACACGCACATGCACACCCTCACACACATGCATACACCATTCTGTATACGGAACTCTAGCAAGTAGGGCCCAGGGGACAGAGCACTAATAGGCTTATATTGTCTGGCTATAGGTTTTGAACTTCAATTGGTTCATACTGGGGAGATCCATGAATGATCCTGACAAGGACAATATCATGATTTTTATTTATTTTTACCACCAGCCCTCCTCAATACCATGCTTATAATTGTGCTTTAAGGAGATAAATATACAGTGGTTGGCAATTTAGAACAGCTAGAGGAAATTGAAGGTAGAAACATCAGGAGCCATCCAACCCCAGGTAAATCAAAAAGAGAAGAAAGGAGGTAAATAGTTCCATGCACTTAAAATGTGTCTTTCTGTCTTTGCACCACTGGCTTTAAGGAAATTCCATCGGGAAAATCCTACCCCTGTCTGGAAAGTTTCATCTACAATTTCTCCATCTTCCAAAACTTCAACGGTCTCCAAGAAGCATTCTCTGATTTTCTCAACTGGAGAAAATTGCTTTCTTCTTTGCTCTTGTGGAGTCCAAAAGACTTGGATCAAGCCATATAAAAGCAAGACATGTGTACTGTGTGTCTGCTGTACATTGCAATGGATTATCTGGTTCAAGAATTGAATGACCAGACTCTGTCTGTGTACAGAAGCTATTTTTCTGCAAAGTCAGCCTCTCCCTTTGTATTAGAAGATCTTTGAAGACAGAGAACATAACTCCCTGCCTACCCTCTGTGCCGCACGGTACTTATCAAACATAATGTCAAATCCCCATATGGTGACTAAATCAGTGACTGATATCAGTAGCTTTTTTGTTTCAGTTGAGGGTTTTATTCCACCTTAGATATATATAAAACCACAAATATACACTGTACGACCTTGAATGCAGCCACTTGCCACTGATTTGGGGTGAGCTTCTAAAATAGAAAGGCTAGGTTGATTGATTCTTTATCTTAATTACAAATCTTTTTATGCTTTTCTATGCCTATAATTTATATTATGTACCTAAAATGTCTGCACACAAGTACCTCTCGATGGTGATTGAACATTTAACATCAAGCTCAGAGGAGCGACAAATGGCCTCATTATCCCATGTGGCATCTTGGAGAGGCAGCTGAGAGACAGACATTATTTTCTGTGCTTCATAAGTGAAGAATAGAAACCTAAGTAGTTCTGATGGCTGGGCTAAGATCACAGAGCTACTACTGTAGCCCTAAACCATCTTACAGGACACACAAAAATGTCCTGAAAGACTCCAAGTTCAGTTCCTTTTTCATAGTAGGATAAATTAAATCTCAGGGTGGAAAATAACTCAAGGTCTAACCTGAATGAGTTACTCGAAATCTTAGGACAGAAACTATTTCTCCTCTTCTATGTGACACCCTAAAATCTCACTCTAGACTTTTCCACTCAATGGCCAAAAGATAGTTATCTCATTATCCCCAAATAAATATAACTGGGCCCAAAGCACATTGGTTTGAGCTATCTACACCTCCACTTTCCATCCTGGTTTTTAATCTTTTAGTAAACCTTCACTTCACTGCCAGGTCCTGAAGGGTTTCTTTCTGACTGTCCCAGCTTCTACTGCCATGAAAAAAACATGGGATCAGCTGATTGCTACAAAAGTGTTAATGTCTTCAAATTCAAGAAACTATAAACATTTCAACCTCTTTCCTTTATGTTTCCACATAGTGAAGAAATTCTTGCACTGTATCTTTAACAGAGGAGCATCTGAGTGAACTTGTTACCATTTGAGTCAGAAATACCATTTGTGGACAATTTTTTCCTTCTGAAAAATTATAAAGTTGAAACTTACTAAGAGGCTTCTATCCACTGTATACATAGGATGTTTCTTTACAATTTGCATGAAGATTTGCATTGAAAACAACTGTCCAGCTAGTTAACCTTTGATTGTCCAGGTGAAACAGTTGTCTGTCTTTATAAAATAACTTCTAGTTGTAGAGTCGATCTAGTTTACTAGTTAACAAGAACTGACTTTACCCTTTAGATGTTACTTTCCAAATGTGAGCTTCAGAATTGTACCTGAGGTATGTCTGTAATTTCACCTTCCTTGTTCTAGGCCTGATATCTAATCTGTATTATTATGGCTGATTGCTAATGTTGTTTGTTAATGCATGTTGAATTAATTATTGGGTCTTTTTCATAAGGGCTTATTCAAAGTCATGTTTTTTTTTTTTTTTACCATTTAATATAAGGAACTTCACCCACCGTTATTTACTTTTAGAGGGACTCTACACAGTGTAGACAGTATTATACACCAAGGAAGGCCTTGCAAGTTGTGGAAATGTATAAACAGTGACTGTAAGAGATGCCAGCATCCAGAAATGAGTCATATTTTATGACTTTTTCTCTCACGTTTTTCTTCTACCAGCCATGCTCTGTTTACCTCCCCTGTACAGAGGGAGCCCACAGCAGCATGTAAGCATTTTATTCAAGTTATGTTCTCAAACATGGCAATACTGATTTCAAAATATATAATTAGCCGCGAATCCATGTAACTGTATCCCAAGTGGCCTCAAGTCCTGTATAGCTTGCGGTCATGGAGATTTCCAGATAGTTCATTAACGCTGGAAGATGGCACTGTCTTGCTAATGATTGCCTAACATTTAATAAACACAGCCCAATAGTTTTACAACCTGTGAACTTGCAAGTGGCAGTAATTATCCAAAAATGATAAATAATTAAGGCCTTATTACATGGTATCAGTCATTTCATTTTCCAGCTTGAACCGCTGAACAAGACTCATTCTCCATCCCTCTGCCATCGTCTGAGCAGTGCTAGGGGAACCCTGGGGACCGCCATGCCTTTATGGGGCAGATGAGGGGAAAATTGGCTCATTAGACCAGTAATTGGACTCTTTCTCTCTTCACATCTCATAGCCTGGAATTGGTTGTGTGCTCTGAGTTTGGAAGAAGAACGAATGTCTGCACATGAGCTCTCTCGATGTGTGGGCCTCAAGAAGCCTGCAGCAACAAAATCTGAGGTGTAGAAGGGAACACACAGTCTAGGAATCAGGCTGTCTGAGCTCTCTTGTAACCAAATGTGGGGCTACAGGCAAAATTCCACCTCTCTTGGGGTCCTGTATAAATGTGCTAAAACAAACAAAAACACTGGGCTCATTAATTCAGTACCTAGAAGAAAACATTGCTTCATGTGGCTGGCTACAGGCACCTTACAAATATCACTACAATCTCTTTCTTCATGTCTCACCTAAGCTTACTTCGTGTGACCTCTTTCACAGCATAAATGTGTCCCGTATTCAGATTGTTTCTAGCACATGTTGGAGTTTCAATAATACAGGTTCCGATTCAAAGTGAAGGTGGAGAGCTCCATTTGGTTTCTCAAGATGAATAGCAACTGAACTAAGTTAATGATGGTGAGGAGGGTAGTGAGGAAGAAATAGGAAAGAAATTTGTTTTCCAGCACATTTCACAGCCTGACAATTAGATGAAGCATGTTATGTACATTATGTAATTTAAACCTCTCAATAGATAGGGAGTTAGGTATCATTCTAGTTGCCATTTTATAGAGGGAGAAACTGATCTAGAGAAGTTCATTAACACATCTACAAAAGATATACTAGAGGGGAGCACCATTGTGCCCCCCAAAATGTATACATGTCAGCTTTCAGAGTTCTTTAGTAGCTAGCACCTCATTGGGCCCTTGATAGGAGCCCTGTCGGTTGTGTGTAAGTGTATCCATCCATATTGGATGGATCTACAGTTCCAAGTATGTGAAGACATTTGCAAGAGGTTGTACTCAGGCAAATGACACATCCGCTTCTACAAGATTAGAACAGTTAACAGATCAGCAATATTTAGTCTTTGAGCTTAAGATCTTGGAGTTTCTTAAAGAGTTGCCCTCAGAGAAAGAGACCTTGGTAGATCTGGCCCTGGAAGTTTCCACACCTCTCTTTCAAATAAGTGATGTCTGCTTAGCTTTGGTAGAATTCACATATGGAAATTTTGTTTATAAGTTTGGTTAGAAAGCAAATTGCTGCTGTTAAAATAACAAAAAGTATGCATGCTTCGACAGATAAAGATCCATTCAAGATACTAAAAACTGGGAGTGCATTGATATATCTTGGGCCTCTTCACCATGAGAAACGCCATGGGTCTTTTGCCTACCCTTATAATCAATAGGGGAGGAACATTTAGCAACTGTGCTTTGACCATTAAAAAAATAGTAGACAGGAAAGAAAGTAGACTCTGAAATTTTTTATGGTGTAATAATCCAGAGAGAGGAAGTTTGGATTGATCTGAAGAATTCCCACAGTAAAGATGAAATTTTCTGCTAGTTATTTGCCTTAAGTTATCAAAGATATGGTTAAAAACAGGAGAACTGTGTCTTTTCCTTCTTGTAAATTTACTCTAGGATGTCAAAGATATCAATTTGTCTCCATGTTTCAGTTGCGTCACATTTAGCTACTATAATAACTTTAGTCAATGCTGATTTTAAGTCCCACGAGGAGAAGGGAGCTGTGGCTGTCCTGATGTTCAGGACAGTGTCCACGCTTAGCTGCTCAGTAGGCATTTTTTTGAATGATCAGTTAAATGGGAGAGGGGAAAGTGTCATAATGAATGGAGCCCTACTCAGATAGTTACCTTCCAGAAGTGTTCTTAGACCCTAGTGAGTATTGTTAGCTATTGACACAATGGAAAAGAAGCTAGGAATTCTAGTCCAACCTAACCAGGTGAGGGAAGAAGATGGAACCCAGCTGCAGTCCCCGATGGTGATGCTGTTACTCCTCTGGAGGAGGTAAGAGGCATTAAGGTTCTAGTCCAGGAAAGCATAAGTTCTGGGTTCCCTTGAAACTGATTTCAACCCTCTTCAATCATGTTCTGGCTCAAGTTTAAACTTGAGATTGGGAGGAAGAAATTAAAATGAAAACAGGGCTCAAGAGAACAAGCCAGGGTATCCATCTGTCTGCATACTGCCCTAGGGTCTCAAGGCCCCAGAGATGAAAGGCTCTGTGGCCTATTATGCATGAGAGGTTGGAAGGAATTGCACCGCTTGAAGTAAACAGCATCTGTTGCAGAGTTCACATGAGGGCTAGAGCTCATCATTGGGAAGGAGATTAGGAAACACTTGGCTTACTAAGAAGCTAGAAAAACCCACCACAAAGATCTCTCTTGGTTTACTACCCCAAAATATGTATCAACCCATGTCCTTAAAAGAGGAGAGTTGGATTATGATACAGTTTGTGCAGAGAATCCCAGATGGTTGCAAGAATCTAGCTAGCTTTGCTTTTATTATGAAGGTGCTAAGTGACCTCAAACAGGCTGGTAGCCCTCTCTGGTACAATATTTGTCAAGTGAGAAGACTCAATTTTGATGTTCTTCTACCTTGCAGGAGATTAATTAATAACTCAGCCTCCTAGGAAAAAAAAAAAGAAAACTCCCCCACCCGCACCTCCATTCCCTCACCCAGCTACTGTCAGCTAAGTTTTTTCCCTAGAGCAGTGGAGCAGACAGATGGTGGAAAGGAACGGGGAGCAAAGGAGGCTTCAATCTATTTTTGGATCCTTCTTTTAAGTTCTTCAAGGAATTTCTGCAAGAGTCATTTTTTCCCTGCTTTTTACCTGCTCTGCACTTCACACACTGCAAGTATATGCTTTCCAAGAGACTGAAAACACCCGTATACATGCACAAGTGTGCACGTATGCACAAGACGCACGCATATTTCATTGCAGGGGTATGTTGTCATTATTTACAGTTTATTAACTCAAATTAAAATCCCTTACATTGACATTCAACACTCTTTCAATTGTCACCTTGCATGTCATTCTCAGTCCCCTGAGTCTGTTTCATATTTTAACTTTTCATTGAATGAGCACAGCCAAGTAGGTGATCACAATGTCAACAAATCAGGCTTTAGGTGTAACCGGACTTGAACTCTGCTTCCTCCAGGAAGTTCTCTTTGACACACGTTCAAGTTTCTATAGCTGTTTTCTGGTATTGTCTTAGTGGTGACCATACCACATGGCAACTTCTGAATTAAAACTTCCATTGGCCAATGGTGAATTTTTTACTTATAGAGCCATTTCTATGCTTATTCATTCCATGGCCCTACCACTTACACAATCTTGTATATGTGAGGTTCAAGACAAGTGGAAGCTGTTCTTAGAACTTTCCTGAGAGTTGCACCATCTGCTTCTTCTCTACTTGAATAGGTTTTCTTCTCCCAAGTCTATACACCTGTAAACATAATTGTAACCTCTCCAAGGAATGTTCATCTCATCCCACCTAGATTTTTATTTTGCTTGTACTAACTCCCTCCAGGGTTGCATCTTGCAAGTAAATAAATTAATGCTGTCTTTCAAATAAATAGTGAATCTGGTAGTAAACATACTACCTCCAGTCATTTCCACAGCAGTTCACATTGTGCAAAGCAGCTCATCTATTTCCTTATTTAAGCAACCAACTTGGTTTCAGGAGAGACCTAGAGAGACTGATATTTCTCGGACCCATTGCTACTCAAGTTTCAACTCAATTGTCTCATTATCTAGAGCCTCCTTCCCCTAGGACATTCCCCACCCTGTGTACCTTGATGTTACTCCATTAAATATTTATGCCGAGATTCATTATTTGCCCATTAAATATTTATCAGCTTGTAAGCCCAAACCAGAAGATATGTATTTCTTTCTCTGGGAATAGACTGATAATTAAATCTGAAATCCAAGAATTTCTAGGCAGCATATATTTTTCTTTCTGTCTTGTCCCCATAAATCTGGTCTGTTCTTCACAAAAACATTCTATTGCCTGACTTCCATGCTGTTCTCATTCCAGGTGATTCCAGTTACCCATGGATTCTTCACCAAAGAGAGATTGATTTTCTTCTCCAAAGCAGAATTCAAGAAAGAAACTGATAGTCTGAGATATAATCCCGTGTGTCTGGGTGGGGGCAAGGATGGCAGTCAATTTTCTCTTTCAGTAAAATTTATGGTCTGAGCATTTAAAGGTAGAGTTCAATGGTAGAGGTGGCTTGGGGAGGGTTGTGAAGATAAAGCTTTGACTTGCTTGATAATGGATGTTTCAGAGCAGACAGGATTTCTCTTGAAAGAAGTCTTTTGCATCCTTGCCATAACACGGTGGGCTAACGTTGTAATTTCAGTTGGAGAGTTAAAGGATACTGGTTTTCCATCTCTTCCTTTCCTGAACTGCCCTTCCTTCCTACAACCTTTCAGCATTGCACAGGGAAAGGAGTTTTGATGAAAATTCCTTCTGAGTATAAAAGCATGGCACTGTCGGATGTGTGTTGGGAAAGAGAGATAGGATAGTGAGGATTTTCCCAGCATGGATTCAGGGTCAGTGTTTCAGGCTCAGTGTTTTCCTGTACTATATCTTTGCCATTGGCATTTCCTGACCTGAAGTTATTTTTCATCTCCAAAACAGAATTCAAGGGGTTATTTTCTGGGGTTATTTTGTGCTGGACACTTTGGTAATCACTTCATCTACATTAGCATATGGAATATGCACAATGAGATCACTACTATTTCACTTTACAGATGACAGAAAAGGTGTTTAACTTCTATATGGTTCACTCCAGGGTCAAGCAGCTTGTCCAGAACACAGCTGGAATTTGAACTTCAGCATTTGAATTCCAAAGCTTGTGTCAGGGAAACTTCAAGCTTGACTTTACTGATCGCTAAATCAAGATACTCATACTCATGTTGTGGCTGTGAGGATCATGTTGTGGCATGAGAAGATGCACCGAGCATATTTCACATCAAGGCCGAGACAGAGTTCCCAAGAAACAGTAGCCTCTATTAATAGTCTTAATAGTCATTGGTATGATGTTTTAATTGAATGGGCTCTCTGTGATGGGATGGACTCCCAGACCTGGGATGTATTCAGGAAGAGTTTGACAAGATGATCTCATGAATTGATGAGAGTTTGATAAAAGATGGTAGTAAGTATTAATCAGAGGAACTTATGACCCTTTAGGCTCATAGCTTAATCATTCTAAGAATGAAGCACTCAAAAGTAAAATAATCACTTTATCCTGGACCAGTGCAGCAAGGGAGTTCTTCAGGGAGGCAGCTTTATTTTAGAGCTCCATTTTCTGTTTTCTGCCTAGGCTACTCCATGCATTCAAGTTGCATTTCCTCCCCTGCCCCAACCAGGTCTGTGCTTTCTAGCATCATGTATTCAGCATCATCTGCAGCCACACCAAGGCCTGTTCTTCACAGAGTGAAGATCTCTGCACAGAGTGCAGAGGTTGTGGTTGGATCTCGAAATTGATCTGATTTGGGAACAATTAATATAAAGCTGTTGGGGAAACAGCACAATCCATTAAGTTATTGCATTGGATTTTTAACAGAAAGCTTCAACCACAAGGAAATCTTTTAGGCAGGGATACCATTAGGCCACTTTAATCATCTGTGAATATTTTCACTCTGTTGTACATGAGAAACTGTGAAGTATCAAGCTGTCCAGTAAAATTTACTGAGCACCTATAATGAAATAGTTGAATGAGGTCAGAAAAATCACATAACGTTCATGTTAATCACATATGAAAATTACAGTGTAGAGAAAAGAAATACTCAAATTTATGGAAACTTAGTGGTAGCAATTAAGTCCTATTTTGAGTAGGACTCTATTGGGTAACTTCAAATACTTTATTAACTCTCATTATTTCAACAAAAAGATATCATAAGTGGTAATCTTTATTCTTATTTAACAGTTGAATATGAAGAAGTCATTAATATATACTTGTGTATTAAAAACTAAAGACAACATTATGTATCCTCACATAAATGGGTAGTTAATATATGATATTTAACTTTTCAGAGAGAAAAGAGCTGTTTTTTGTCTCTTGTTTATTGAGTTGCTTTGCAATTTAACTAACGACAACCTGGAAATAGTTTGGTAGAGTCAAATGAGCCAATGCAGGTATGAATCATGGAACTGTGAAGAACTTTTAAAAAATACTAGTTTTATTCAATTAAGCCAACTCTTAATACTCTACAATTACAACCCTAAATATTTTCACTTATTAGTTTTCCTAAAATTGCAGTAGGAACTTAAACGACTCAGACCTTTCACATTCTTTGAGAAGAAAGGTTCTTGAACCAACATCAAAAGCACCAGAAATTTTAGTAAAATACAACTGGGGATGGAGTTTTTCCCCAGATCTATGCAATCAGAAACTCTAGCGTGAAGCCCAGCAGGCTGTGTTTTATCCAACCTGTCATGTGTGATAGACCGCCACATAGGCAGTCACTGCTCTCCATTGTGAGGAAGCCCATTTGCTCTAAAAGAGATGCTTTTGCTGACCTCCACCCTACACCCACCCCATCTTGCTTACAGCAGTATATTGAGAATAAAGCTTGTGGGAGGTTTCTGGCACTTTGCAGTGGCTGGTGCTAGGAGCAGGGTGATGAGGCTGCTTCTCCACAATCACATGGAGCAGAGCTGCTCAGGGCATTGAGAACCACCTGCTGATCCTTTGTTCTTGTCTGCCCTGCAGTCTGTCAAAGGCATTCAACATTTGCACTCACTATAATTTTGTTAACTCCTTTGGGTCCAAAAAATAATAAGCCACAGTTTTAATATTATTTTCTTTGCTTCTCTCAGAGTAAGGAGAAAGCAGAGAGAAGAGAGGGCAGCCAAATTTGATCAGCCAAATTTGTGTAAATTTTCAGAGTCTGCACACTCTTTGGCCACATTTCAGCCCAAGAAGCCCTATCAGCACACACAGCCACCGCAGGGGCATTTTCATTACCATCAGATCCCAAATAGCAGGGGTCCTAGCACACCACAAATGCTCCATAAATAATTTTGAAGAAATGAGCTAACCATGTTTTTTGACACATTTGTCTTCCAGACAAGATGAAGAACATATAAAGAAGCTGTTCAAATTGTTCTTAAAACCTAATATATTCCTCAATAATAGCTATCCCCTTAAGACAAGTCAACTGCTTTTAATAAACTCTGCAGATGTCTGTCACCTAAATAAAATACCAAGTCCTGAACAGAAATGTCAGCATGGAATATCATTTGTTAATGTTGATTTATACAACTTATACATTCATTCTGATAAGGTGGAATTTTATCAAAACTAAAAATTTAGCAAACATCAGGTTCCATTATCACAAAAGCAGGTTTTCTTAGGTTTACTAAGCACAATAGTTTAAGGTACATACGATGTCATAATTTAGAGAAAAGAAACATGTGGCTGGAATAAATAGGAAGTTTTCTGGATTGAGAAGTAAAAGAAAGCATCCAAAATACAGACAGACAGACAGACAGACAGACAGACATGCACGCACATGCACGTACACACACACACACACACACACACACACACACACACCACTTTTTTAGAAGAGACACTGCAGTTTCTGAGTTTATCTTATTGAGCAACCTAGAAACCATGTACATTTCCAGTGGACTTTCCAGTGAAGATGTGACCAGCACTAGCCACTGAAATGGCAAAGTTTGGAAACTCACTGTTGAATGACCCACAAGATGGTCATGAGTGGCCTTTTAAGTCAAATAAGCTCCAGAGGGAATAAATGTAAATATATGCCCTTAGATAAAACAATCGGGAACACACTCGTGAGGTGGTGGGCTCTCTCCTTACTAAGGAGAATCCATGATCCCAAGTATGTTCTTCAGAGCACCTCATGCTTCTTGCGATGATCACAGCAAAAGACCCTCTGGCTGACAGAATTTGGGAGACCCTCCCCTGCTGGAGAACTACCATGTGAGGTACTTATTAAAGGTCTATAGAAGTGCTGCAAAGACTTTTGCATAAACAGCGATGTAACTGGTCAGTGAAACTTTTGCTTATGCATCACTTATTAACCCTTGAAGGTCTTTGGGAGACAAAGCCTGGAGACGGTGATATGGTTCATATCCTTGGGAAAAAGCAGCTTGCAAGAGAATTGGTAGAACTGATGGATCAGTTGCTTATATCCTTCGTGTGGGGAGTCAGGAGAGCACCTTGAGCTGCTGTGCATTTGGAATATCAGCATCTCCTTTGTGGTGCCTGATGCACACTAAGTACTCAGTATGGCTTGATAGGGGTTTGGTAAAGGTTGATCATGAAGCAGATATCATGGATTTTTTTCTTGATATAGTGGTCAGGTAAGTTTCTGCAGCTTTTTCTGCTGCCCTTCAAAATGACGGTAAGATGGATTAATTTCAGAGAAGAATGATTAAAATGGCCAAGGGGAAGGAGGGCATTAATTCCATTTTCTGGAGGGAAAATAACACACTGTTCAGAACGATGAAAATTGATAGGAATAATGATTAATATGTTGGGATATTGCTGAGCACCTACACTTGGTGAAGCATTGGGGTAATATCTACACAAACTATTTAGTCCTCAGTTCTTTGTCTTATGTTCAACCCACTTCAAGATTTAATTAAAAATGTGCTGCTTTTGTGATGCTCTTCATAGATATATTTGGTAAGACTCACATTTCCTCTCTACTATCCTACTATTGCACTTTACACATATTTCCATTCTGCAGTTATCACAATCATTAACCATGCAGAATGCTTACAAGTATTGACTTGGACTACAGCTCCATAGGTTCCTTCCAGTCTGATATGAAGAGGGACTAGGGAAGGCAAGGGCAACTGGGTACAACCAGAGGTCAACCAAGGTCTCAAGAAAGAGTGCAGAGAATCTCAGCATTTCCTCTACCTGAGTGGCTGTACCAGTGCCCACCAGCTCCATATCAGCTCTGCTTATACTGTTTCTCATCACACAGTAGCTTTGGCATTATTTACATTCCACTGGAAGGAGAATTCTTCCAGGACAGAGAGCTGGAAGGATCTTGTTTATTTTTATGTCTCCAGAGCCTTGTATGGCACCTGGCATGGAGTAGTCTATTGATCTCTAGAAAGAATTTAAGGCCTGTCCTGAATGAACTAAGATGTAAGCATTTTTCTATATTCCTGAGGAGGAGGAGTCCTGAAATTGGTTGGTCATGTGTAAATTCACTGATTGGGCTCATTTTGTTTTGTTCTGAGTAGAAAAAAATGTATTTTCCACTGTGAGTTTTTGATTGAGCCATTATGGTGCAGCTCATCATCCAATTTTTCCCTCTCAAGTCATTGCAGGGATGGGTTGGGTCTGTTTTTCTCACCTCTTTAGATGTACATATTGACTTCTGCCATTACAGATCATGAAAATGGGCTAACTCTACAGTCTGCTGCTTTGATCTCAAATTATTTAGGACTAAGACGATTAGGAAAAAGACATGATTAGGTTCAACTTGCTGGGTTTTTCAACACTGGGATTTTGAGCTAGAGCCAGCACTAAAGATAGTTTCATATTGCTTCATATTTTGTCAAGCAATTTGTGATGAGGGGCTTGGGGCAGTATTTGAAGATTCCCAGGTTCCCTGATCATAATACCAGTTTAACACTACCTTAACAGTACTTGAATCTCTCCTCAATTTCAGAATGTTAAGTACTAGATAAATCAAAAAGGAAGAAAGAAAAGAGGGGAAGGCTGAAGGGAGTTTGGGAGGGAGGCAGGAAGCAAGGAAGGAAGAAAGGAAAAAGGGGAGGGAGAGAAGGAGGAAGGGAGAGAGGGAGCGAGGGAGGGAGGGAGGGATAAAAGCCGTATGTCAGGCCTGGATGAGCTATTGCAAAGACCGAAATGGAGGGCCACCTGAGAGTGTTGTAACAGCTACTAAGCCAGGACAGATTTTGAAAAACAATAAAATCTTCAGTGAGGAAACATAAATCCTTTTTTTCTCTGAGAAATAGACCATTGGTATTCCACTCAGGTTTAGGAGCTTTTAGTTCTGTTATAGGGTAGTGTTTTTTTCTCAAATAATATTTTCAATATCATAGCCCTTGGCTAACATTGACTGATCCAGATATCTCATCTCCTGGTTGGCAGAGCATCCCCTCCCTTGCATAGCTAAATGCAGGGCTACTGAGGGGACATGGCAAAGCAAACCCAGCCCTGCGCAGTTTGGATAATCTGTTTGCATTGTAAAGTTGGCCCACAGGGCATGGGGACGTCATACTTCCCCAGAGCTTCAAATAGACAGAAATCGCCTATCACATCATAAATAATGGAGAAAAGGGGCAGAGAATTCAGGAATCTGACAGTGATGAAATGAGGAAGTTCAAAGCTGGATTTGTACTTTAAAGAGTTTAAAGTTTAGCAGAAAAAGTAGCCAGTGACATACATAAATCAAGATATGAAGAGATAAGAGTCGTAAAATAAATTTAAATTATTACTAGAGAGATCCCAAGAGGGGATGGATGAATCTAGAGTTTTTAGAGGGTAGAGAAAAAGGTTGAGAGTGAAATTCAGGAGTATTGGAAGTATTGAACTAAATGAAGTGAAAGTAATTCCAATAAGTGATTGCTGGTTAAAAGGACATTTTAGGGGGAGAGAACCATGTGAGATAATGTATGAAGTTTAGAATGTGAAAGTGTGTTCAAAGATTCATTATATGACTATTTGATTGAAGAGCAGATGGTATTCTGAATGCCTTTTTCTCAAAAGAGTGACAAGATAAAAACTGAATGTTGGAAAGTCTTCTTTTAGTCTAACCTGGTATGCTTCTGGAAATCATGATCCATCAAAGGGAGTCTCATAATGAGAAGATGATAGATAGATAGATAGATAGGCAGACAGATAGATAGATAGTCTATTACCACATAGAGATGTCGAATATTAAAATATAGTGGTTTTCTGTAGTGTAACAGAAAGATTAATGATTTTTAAGGATTCAAGTTTAAAACCCAAGCTCAGTTTAACTTCTTAAAATGCAGCTTTTCTTATTAATAAAATAAAGACTGGGAAAAAAAAGCATTTTTCATGCTATTTTGAGAATAAAGAATGACACTGGAAATGTAAAAGATAATAAATTTTTACTTAATTTCAGTTTAAATATCATGTTTAAAGTATACACTTTAAGGATGCCACCCTTAGCAAGGGTCGTGCAAAAATTGTTCATTATTCAATTCATTTCATTTATTTGTTGAAAATTAACTGAAGACCAAATAAGTACTGAGTTGAGTTTCAGAGGCTTAGGATTCTCCACACTAAAGTCTACCCAGAAGAAGACAAAACTCCTCAGACAGACTTATAGGAAGGAGAGGTCTGCTAAATCCCTTTCTTTGATTATACCTTCAAGACTCAGTCAACAAACTTTTTGTCTTTTTCAATTACTTTATTGAACTCAAATTTGCATACCATATAATTTTCAAACTTAAAATATAAGATTCAACAGGTTTTAGTAAATTAACAGAGTTGTACAACTATAACAGTAACCTAAATTACTCTTTTAATAAATAAATTTAGATAGACCCCCAAGACCTATGGCTTCACAATTAACACAATCTAGAGCCCTTTTAATATTACCCTAAATATCTTTAACAGAATGATTCGATTTGAATCTATTTTTAAGTCCAGACATGAGACTTTTAAACTCTCAACCAACAAGGAACCAAATGTATCTTTCCTTAATCAATATAATGAGAATTTTGGCTTCTGTTTTATGACATATGAAATATATCCTTTTGGTGACATATCTTTTAGGGAATGATCTGAAGGCTTGTTCAACAATGTTTTGGGAGTAGTAGGTCACTAAAAACAGTTGTCCAACTATCAAATTAGTTATTGATTGATATTGCAATAGGAAGATCATTATGCTGCAAAAGAAAGGAAAGTAACATTTATGCTCTTTCTCAGATCTTATGGAGAGTTTTACACATGGGATGTGTGAAATTACTGCTACTATGGAGGGATAATAGTGCAAATACCTACTCGAGGGAGACTAAATGGTCATTTCCAATACCATATTGGTCTGTGACATGTTATGAAATGTTGTCTAGAGCAAAGTTTTAATTTTTAGGAATAGGGTTTTTTGTGATAAATATGGCTCTATATGGATATCCATAACAGAATAGGGAATGAAGAATGACATGATGGATCTAGGAAGGCCTTTGTTAGGATGATAACACTAGAGCTTGGCTTTGAAAAATAGATATTTTCCCAGAAAAGGGAATAATGGGATTAAAGTAAGGGAAATAACATTATCCAACAGTTACTTATAATGAGGTGGGAGTGTTTTAACTGGAAAGTGCAAGAGCCACATGGGTGCACAGCTAGGGGATGAAACCTAGTCTTAGAAACAGGGAATGCCTCTTTCTGTAAAAGCTGGGTGAGGAATGGTGAGAAAGTTAGATTAGAGGCAGAAGGATGGGTGTATGGGACCAAGGGCGGAAGATGTCATCTTGTTGGAGAAAGTGAAATTTCATCATCAAGGCTAGACTATGCCTTGCAAGGAAGCAAATAGTATGGGGTGTGCTGTGAGCAGTAGCAAAATGCTAGATCCTGCAAAGTCTTGCAAGCCACATTGAAGATTTGCATTATGTCTCAAAGGCAACGACAGATCATTAGAAGCATTTAAAACAGGGAAGATATGATTGGATACATGATTAAGAAAAACATTCTGATGATGATAGCATCAATGGATTGCAAACATGAGGGAGGCAGGTTGACCACTCAAGAAAGTCTCTGAGCAATGCTGTGGGTTGAGTGATGATGACCTAAAAGAGATGGTGACAGTAGGCAATGACATAAAATATGGGGGTGGGTACAACAGAATCTGTGTGTCTGGCACAGGAGAACCTGCTGTGCATGGTGAATGTCAAACGGTTGATTATGCATTAAGCACAGAGTGCATGGAAGTGTGCGAGGGGAGATGAGCTTACAAAGGCAAGTTGGAATCAGACTATTAACGGCCTTGAATGTTCTGAGGAGTTTGGCCTTATCATCAGGACTTATGAGCTATGCTCTTCCACTGCCCATGTCTTGGTAACCTAAACTGTTCTAAACATCTATTATAGGATTCCAATTTCATTAGCATTTTAACACATTACCACATTTTCACCCTTGAGCGGCCAAGCATGTTTATATCTTCATATTGGAGAGTAAGTCATAATCAGACAATCCAATACTTTCCACTCCATAAGGTTATTTTCTCCACATTTCCCATTGTGTAATATCCAGCTATCTGCACAGTTCCTGTCCTGGTTTCATTTACCTTTACTGGCAATTTCCACATTGTATCACTGCACCACAGTGTTCGGCATGGGATTACAGGTTGTCGGGATGGAGATGATCATTAAGAGCAATCCCGTCCAATTCCTCCTTTTACACTTGGGGCATAGAGATTTAAAATGACTGATTCAGACAAACGTGAATATTTTAGGTCATGGTAAGAAAGATTCACTTGAATCTGTTTTTCCCAGCCATAGGTTCTAGGAAAGGAATATATGCTAGGTTCCACCTGCACAGCTGTCTAGCCCTTGTCTGGTGATCTGGGGTCATAGGGTAGTAATTCTGGTTGAATGGTGTTTGGGTATATTCTACCACATTTTTTGTTACATTTGTCTATGTTTTTGTTTAGCATACTCAGCTTACAAAATATGCTCAACTCTCCTCTGGGAAGGAAGTTTTGAGTGAACTCTTGAGCCCTTGTGGGGGCAGACAGAGAGACCCACCAGGAAATCACAATTACCATTAATGTTGGTAGGGCACTCAGTGTGCTGGCCACTGAGCAAAGCACTTCCAGGTGTTATAATCATACATCATTCACATGACAACCCTATGAAATCGGTAGTGTTGTTTACACACTTTATAAATACAGCAACTAAGACACCAACTTGCCCAGTGCCAAATTAGGATGTTAGGATTTGAACCTGGCAGTTGGGTGATGGAACCTTAACTGCCCTTTATCACTGTGCCATAGTGCTAATAACCACTAATTTACAAAGTATTCAAATTGACAAGCCATCACGCTCTTCCCTTCCAACTTGGACTCAGCAGAAAGGCTCCTGCGAAGCAAAGTGGCAAGATGAAGGGCCATTCTGTCATTAACGAGATGGTGTCCCAAGAATACACCATCAACATTCACAAGAGCCCATGGTGTGGGCTTCAAGAAGTGCACCCCTTGGACACTTAAGGAGATCTGGAAATTTGCCATGAAGGACATGGGAACTCCAGATGTGTGCTCAACAAAGCTGTCTAGGCCAAAGGAATAAGGAACATACCATATCACATCCGTGTAAGGTTGTCCAGAAAATATAATGAGAATGAAGACTCACCAAACAAGCTGTATACTTTGGTAACCCATGTCCCTCTTACCATGTGCAAAATTTTCCAGACAGTAAATGTGGACAAGAACTAACTTTCAAATAAAGTTATAAATCTGAAAAAAAAGGTGTTCAGATTGCACAATGTAGCATAGTGCTAATAACCACTATGTTACAAAGTGTTCAAATTGAACAAAATATTAAAACTGAAATATTGATGAGATCTCATCACACATTTTCATTAACATTTGCACTGTTGGTCAATTTGCCGATTTTAGAAGCTCTTCAGGACAGTATGTATTATCATCAGTATTTCTGACTCTGGCCTAGTTGACTTTAACTCTATGAGCTTAAAATAATAAAAGGACAATATTTAAGTTGGGGCAAGGATCCTGTACTTAGATCATTTAGAAGTCAAGGAGATGAAGGCTGTCTGTTATAAAAGAGGAAAATGGAATTAATCCGAAGCTCTGAACTCTGGGGGGGCACTTGTTCTGATTTCCGGGAGCTTTTCTGTCTGTGTGGGCAGTCCTCTGAGGCCAGCAAGCTTCATCTTTGTTGCCTTGGTGCAACATCTCAGACCTTGACTCTTTGCTTTAGAAATCTTCACGGAGTCATCTGAACTACTCCCACTGCAGAGCAGTGCAGTTACATGGGAAAAAACTGGCATCAGGGGTCCTTTGTAGGTTAGGAAAGGGACAAGACCTCAGAGAAGGGATTCGGGATTAGAACATCCTTCAAATGTGTCTATCACGTGATATCCATAGTATGGGTCTGGCCTCCCGTAACGGTAGAGTGGAAAAGAGCTGACATTCACCTTACTGTCAACTGCTGATGAAAACACAAATATGGATAATTTATCTGTACATAAAATTTAAAGAAGAGGCTTCATTTTCAAAGCAATACTCTAATAGGTAGTAGTAATATTAGTCATCATTCGTATCAGTGAAGGATTTTATTATGCTTTTCAGCTGCTGCTTCTTATTTCTTGTGATGATCATTTATATACATAGGCAGTATTTTTATTTTCCACACATTTTTATCCATAGAAAATCAAGGCTTCCAATGATACAATAGTCATAGAAAAAATAGGAAATATTGGGTATACTAAATACTGTTCTGAGAAGTTTCAAAAGTCATATAATTTGGAATCCAAAAATATTTCAATATTGAAAGCTTTATTCTTGTTAACATGGAAAAAATTTTCCATGCTTTATTTGTAAAGATAAATATTCCTTTATACTATAGTTTCAACTTCAAAAATATTTTCATTAAGTTTTTACCAGTTATGACTTTAAATGAATCATTTTAGTTTCCTTTTCATTAGTGCATATGTGTGATACGTAATTCCACCCATCCCAGAGATTTGGTACTTACACATAGTGCGTCTTTGTCATCTAATTCCTCTTTCCATGTTTCCCACTCTCACTGAATTGTCAGCTCCATGACCTCAGAGTTTGTTTTAGTCATGAATACATAACAGTACAATGACAGTTGATGTTTTATTAATAATCATGGAATGAATACACATTGACGGACAATAATTATTAGATGCAAATGCAGGTAAATGGTATTTATTGGTGCTTAAAGAATCAATGTTGAAGTTTTGTTTTGTGCAAAAGGTATTTTGAATTAATTCTAATTTTCATGTAGCACACATTTGAAGCCATCTAAAGTATTAAAAGGAAAAATTTGATGATTAGTGGTTTAATATCACCATCATCACTGTTCCCACCCCTGCCATCAGCAGTTTACTGAGCATATTTATTGAATTTTAAAAACTGTGTTAGATACAGAGTTGAAAAAAATGAGTAGTATCATGTTCCCTGTCTTGAGCATATTTATAGGAGAGAAAATAGAGAGGCATTAAAAGGCAAACAACCACATACAGAAATATGGTTCCGTTACTTGGACTTTTAATCAGCTTCCCTTTGATGAAAAAGAAATGAGGGCAAGTGGATCCAGGTACTTTAACATGCAAATATTATCTTCTTGTACTGCAAGCAGCACTTAAAAACCAGAAAACAGAAAGCCAAATCTTAGGTTCTTGTCTCAAGAAATTCATATCCTGGAGAAATTAACTGCAGCATTCTTATTATATTAATCTACACTCCAAATAGAGGATGTATTTCTGTTTTTATACATAACATTGCTGCCAGATTAATAAGAATTTTCAAGATGTTAATGGATTGATTTCAGCATAATTGTAACTATATTAATTCAGTGCAATTACCTCTCAGTAAAATTTAAATGAAGCTAAATTGAAGAAATTAGAAATATTTGAAATCTGTAGTTGGGAGCCTGGAGGCATTGTCTATTTTCATCTCAGAGCATCCATAGTCAAGTCTGGGAAGCCAGCAAGTACCTTTCTTACAAGTTGAAGAGATTTAAATCCTATCAGCTCCTTAGAACTTGGATTTAGCAAAGCAATCAAGAGGGAGTAGAAAACCCTTGAGCTGCCCAAAGGCTGAGCAAATATGCCCAATTACTCAATGCATTTTTGAAAGCTATACTATAAATAGATGCACAGAAGAAAATATTGAGATATGAGGAAGTTAATGTGTAACAAAGTTCAGTTTGTGACTATAGAGAAATGAAAAGAATCTCAATATGCAATTCCTTAACAAAGAACTTCTACCTAGATATATCACCATGGTGCGGTAAAAATGCCCCATGCCCAGAGTGAGAGGATCAGTCCTATCATTTATAACTACTAGTTCCACTTCAGAATGGCCACTTTATCTCTTGTTTCTCTTTTCCAGTGATCTTTGCTCTTCTAGTTTTACAGTAAATTATGAAGACTAAATGCATGTGGAAACATTTTGGCAACTAAAACTTTACAAATGTAACTAAGGCAATGATTAGAAAAGCATTTCAGAATTATCAAACAACTGAAAAGAATCTGGTAGCAGAGATTTCTTGAAAACAATGTCCAATTTTGAGAAATTGGCTAAAAAGAATCCAAAAGCCCAGTTCCATTACATATACTTGTTCAATTTCTTATACATGCTCAATACAGAATGTCTTTGTTTTACATACATACCATAGACAAAGCTGTGAGATAGTGGTAATATAGCTGGTGAAATATAGGGCATTGATGTTGTGTACAAGTTCACCATAACACTGAAAAAAAGGCAGACAAAACAGATTCAAATGAGCACACGGTGGTACATGTACTTCACTTGATACATGAATCTTGCAAGAAGATGGGAGAACATTTTCAGCAGTATAGATAGATGCAAATGAGATCCACTGATGGAGTCCTTTGAGATCCAAGGCTGAGGAACTTTGAGTATAGGTTAAAAAGTAGGAATTGTTTTTTAAAAAGCCATATACTTCTGTTATACTCATTGTCCTCTATGAGTTAAAAAGGTCACAATATTTTAAACATATATTAACTATTAAATCTGTGGTAGAAGAAATAAGCTCTCTACCAATCTTGTACATTAGACCTTCATTTTTTTCTACCTAATGAAAAGTTCTCTTTACTCATTGTTGACACATTTTATTGTATCACTAATATTAAGGTCTAAATGCTCACTTTTTTAAAAGTTATACTTTAAATTTTCTCCCTTATTAGAGAATTATCATAGTATAATAGCATATCATGGCATAATAATTATGAGTACCAATATTGTCCTATAAAAAATAAAGCAAATTGCATGTCATTTAAATTTCTCAGTACCCACAGTAAAATGTAAAAGGAAGTAGGTTAAAATATTTTAATAAAAACAGTTTAACTCATTAAATACAAGACATTATCATTTCAATAGAAAACCAGTATCATACTTAATTTAGAAGGTACTTTATAAATTTTGTACTATTTTTACCATTTTGTGTGATTTTTGCTGTCACAACCCCTAACATTTTATACTAGCCACACATCATGTGCTCAAAAACCACATGTGACAAATGGCTTTCACACTGGACAGTACAGTTATAACACAAAACTATCAGGTTCAATCTCAATTCTGACACTCATTAACTGTATAACTTCAAAATGAAGCTCTACCAGAAAAGTGACTTCATCTGCTCAATACATCTCAGCCACCCAGCACCTGCAACAATGACTGACTTGCAATAGAAGTTAACAATTCTAGGTCATGGTAATCTGCAGCAGGCACCCTGCTCAGCCTAAGCTCAAAGTGTAAGATGAGTCTTGGCAGATATACATGAGGAAATGGAGACCCAGGAGTGCAAAGGACATGAGTAAGATTAACGACAGCCTGATTTGTATTTACAGAACAATATCATCTTTTGAATAAGAAGAGATAGCAGCAGAATGCTGTACATCTGTTTATAACTGACAGAATATAATTGGCACTACAAAAAACTTATTCAGTGATTCTAGTTCTAAACCAGAGAAATGGGAGATAGATCTGAGAACGAATCCTAATTCTACCTAGTTGATCATTTAATTTGTGTGTACCTAAGTTTCCTCATATATGAAATAGAGAACATTGATCTTTAAGCATTTAAAGATTATCTAAATGTTATATACAAAGTGTTTTTCATAGATTATCATTCAGAAACATTAATCAGTGCTACTTATCCAATTGCCATTGTACAAATGTTACTATGTGTATGGAGTGTGAATTGAAATTTTGAATTTGAAGTACAGAATTTGATCTTCATATGCTAAAGCCCTTATGTCATTTAAAAAAGAAAAGACAGGTTCTCACTATACAATTTGGCCTGTCTTGAACTCACTAGCTTCGAGGCCAAGGTAGCCTCAGACTCATGGCAATCCTCTGGCCTCAGCCTTCCAATTGCTGGGGTTAAAGGCATGCACTACTATTCCCAGCCACAGTCACTTTTATATCAATACAAAAAAGTCCCCAAACCCTTCAGTCACTCTTCATCTTCTATGAGCAAATGTCCACACTACTTCTCTACACACTTAAAGAATCTCTACATCTTGAAACTTACCACCATCATTTCCCCTTAATCCTTTACGTTTAACAGCCTAGCAGTACTGAGCCATTTAAATCTCCCAAATAGCCAATATAATTTCCTACAACTCCTCTTGTGTACACATAATTTCCCTGCCATCATCATTCGCTTGTCTGTCTGGAAAACTGCATGCATTTCCAAATCCATGCCAAATTTCTTGTCTCTAAGGCAAGATAGGGATTTTGGATTATAATGTCTATAGAACATTTTGCAAAGAAGTTTCTTATTCATATGATGATTTCCCTAGAAATGTTGGCTAGCTTGTTGTATATTTAAGGAAAGGAGCCAAATTCTACTCATTTGTTTATCCTCAACTTGCAGCACAAAATAGGCGTTCAATTAGTATTTGCTAAATAAATGAATGTTCGTGCCACAGGCAATGGGGAATTCTGGAAGGCTTCTGGCTACTGAGACTTTTGCTAACTTTGAGACTCTGACATTTCAATTCCTATTTGCGTGAGTCTTGAGGTGATTATCTGGAAACTCCAACCTCTCTGAAACAATTCTGCAAGTGCCTCACATATTAGAAAATGATTAAAACCAGTACCATCTTTCTTGCTATTCATCTTTTTCAGCAAAGCACTAACTGCTCCTGGCTTATAAGGTGGGATTTTCTAATTGTGTTTAAATCTCCTATCTACTGCTGGCCATAGATGTGCTAACAAATGGAAGTTTCTGTGTAGAAAAAAAAAAGAGAGAGAAAGTTTTGCCTCTTATAGCAGGGAAATAGTTTGAGGCTATGTTTTAATTAAAATGAATATCTGTGCTATCTTAATGTTATTGCCAGTTAAGTGTAGCAGGGTGATTTAGAGTTCTATAACACAATTATACTCTGGTAATGAAGCTCTGCAGAATTATCCTCGGAATTTAGAATGCAGAAGGGAGCAGTAGCTCTCATTTGTAACCATGTTACCGCCTTTATTGTTACAGTATTTTCTGTTTTCTTCAAAGATTAACTCAATCGTATTTAAGTCTCTGGCTACATTACTGAGAAAGAGAGAGAAAGTGGGCAATGGGAACTGTTTTACCATCCCTGCAGCCTTGCTTAGTATTATACCATGAGGACAAAACAGCAAGGAAATTTCATTGTAGCATTGTGCTGCTCATACTGTTCTAGCTCTGGTCCTCCTGATTAAGCTCCTGTCAGGCCTGTCCCGGTAGTTTCTGGCTGATTCTCACTAGGGTTTACTAGAATGAGTGGTGGATATAGGGTTTAACAAATGAGCCAGAGATGGTTATACACCAGGAGAAAGGAAAGCAGATGTGGGCAGTGCGCTGTCCCTGGTCCTGAATATTTAACTGCCTCTGGGTGAGGGTTTCCCTGGCTCTCAAGTATTCATGGTGATTATAATTATAAAATCTGGTAACATATTCAGAATTCATCATGAAAGTCATACAAAAACTCCAAATCTCAGTTTATTAATACCTATTACAGAAGTAATCATGGAAAATACCTCACAGAATTGTTAATAGTTAATTGAGGTATGTCATACATGTAACTTAGAAAAGTGACTGCTAGTTATACATACCAATAACTAGTAACTACATTATTTACTAGAGAAACAGTCACTCTTAGGAAAATGGTTTTACAGTTTTATTTCTCTAAGTTGACAGGATCTACAGTTTTGTTAGAGATTAATCATGCATGGGTATCTTCCCTAAAACTCAAATTTCTTTAGTAAGTTTAAATTTCAGTTTAACTTAGCTAACATTTAATATGTACATGAAAGACCTTATACTATGAATTTCACATAACCTAAGAATGAAGTTTTGGTTCCTTTTGTATTCAAGCAACTTACAACATAGTTGTGAAGGAACTATGCCCTGTAAGACAGTCTGGAAAAAGGAAAATGGTGAAATATATTGAAAAATAACAATACATTTGCCTTGGTTAGGGAAAGCATTAATGATTGAGTGACTGTGAGGCTTAGTCAAGGGTAAAAAAAGATTTTCATAGGCTAAAAATATCAGGAAAGAGTTTTAATTTGAGAGATAATTTAAACCAATTCAGATTCAGGGAATGACTCTGTAATGAGAGAAATTTTGTGATTGTTTCTTAGGGTTTGTTTATTTGGAATGAAAGGGGAAGGACTAGAATGTGCATGATTCTGCAGAGGCCAGTCAAACAATTTTCCTCCATAGAAAGGAGATGCAAGAGTTTTGACATAAACGTTGAGGAAGCTTGGTCTGTCTGAGGAGGACCTGTCCATGGTCTGACACCATTCATGCTCGCTTCTGAGGTGGCTTCTTCTCAACTGCAACATTCAGTATGATTCTTTAGTTCTTCTTCTGTATCAATATGCCCTGATCTTAGAAGTGCAGCAGTCCTAATTTTCCCTTGTTTTCCAGAAAAAAATTGTTGAACTTAAAGAAATGAAAAAAGTTCCTTTTTCTTCTCCTCCAAATCTCTTCTTCCATCATTATAATTCATGTTCTTAAACACTATATCAAAAACATTGTGCTTAACTCGTATATCTAATCTTATAGAAGGGCTATGAATTTTCTACTACTTTTGCTATACCTATTTTTCAGATTAGAAAATAGATGCACACAAATATTAAATAGGTGGTCTATCATTAAATCAGCTAGCACATGGTAATAATTAGGACAAGGTCTGATTTCAAGGCACTTAGGCACAAACTCTATTTTAGCATGAGTGGAATCATGGAACTGGAAGGTCTTTAGGATTGTAAAGGCAGTACTTTCCTGGCTTTCATTTGTGATCCAAGTGATGTTAGTTATACGACTTAGTGATACCAACTGGTTATGCAACATTTCGAAGTCATTTGTTATCTCCATATCCTTATTTCTCCAACTGTATGAAGGAGATGAGGAATTTGAAACTTATTATTATGTAGAAAATGGATATTTGTTCTTTTGTAACTTAAATCAATGTCTTTGATTCCCATTTCAGCCCATGATAGATCCATTTCCTTCATTTTATACATGCTAGAACCCAGACTCAGAGAAGTGATTTTGCAAGTCCCTGAATCTAGAGAACGTCAGAATTGAGCACAGGTCTTTTTGCAGCCTTTTCAGTATATACAATGTGATTCCAAATATTAGCCCTTCTCACCCTGGGATTTTGTCTTACTTAACCCAGTATCCCATGCAACCACATTGGAAAACTAAAAATCTTTATCTCACAAATTATTTCCTAAACCTCTTTTGACCCTATTTAAATCAGTATTTAGCATCAATTTTTAAGTTACATTTGCATAATCAAAGTAAAGTCACTCAAATTAGTTCCTATAGAATGCTTTCCTCCAGCCCATATACTCTGCAAGTTTATTTAGCAGTTTTTATGCCATTGAACACATGGAATTAATATAGATGCCACTAGATAGTTATATCACAAATTTTTGTGTCCAAAGACCAATCAAATGCTATTAAAACAAGATTCCTCAGTGGTTCACAGTAATGTTAGAAAGTATATGGTCAAGATTCAGTCAAATCTTTAATTGTAAAAATGAAAAACAACCCAACCTCAAAGCATTCAGGGTAGTGAGTGGGCATCTTCACCAGAAAGCCATCAGCAGTAGCATATATAAAATCTATTTCTTGGGCACATGAACATGCTCATTTGTTTAGGTAAATTCTCATGGGCTCTTAAATGGACATGCTGTAAATAATTAGAACACTAATGAATCACAGTGAGACTCTACACATCTTCTCGATAGAACTCAGACTCAGAGAAGTGAGTCATGTTTTATACCTGAAAACTACTTCTTTTGTTGTAATTTAAATAATTTATCTTAAGTGAGCCCAAGTTGACATGTAAAAATACGTTGCAGTTTACCTTACCCGGGGGTATTTGAAACTCTTCTCCACAGAGGTGGTCTCTCAGCAGGGCTAGTACTATATAGCCAAATCTCTACTACTTATATCCAAAACTGGTTGGACAAGAAAAGTAAAAAAACTCAGATGATAAGTTCATCAGTTAGCTTGTGTCTCTGGAAATTCCCAATTAAGAGTGAGACTGAGTCAATGAACATTTTTCCACTGAGAAGGTCAATTGGATAATGAGGCCATTGTGTGATGAGACCTTAATGGATGTGACACAAGTAGAAATAGAACCATGTAAGATAGATTCATAAAGAATAAAGGTAACAAACGAGGATAAACAAGCATGAGAATTCATAGAGTCTTCAAGAGAATAAAAAGAAACTATGGGATCGGGCGGGCCTAGCCAGATTGCTCGGTGAACCCCAGGCAGCTGACTCACTGGGAACCCACTCTGGACCCTGACTGCGTGCACTCAGGCAGAGGTGGTGGCGGAATCCCAGCATGCACCGGGAAAACTTGGAACCCTGCGCCCAAAGGAACATTGGTCTACAGCGGATTATCTGTGCTAACTTGAAGGAGACTAAGTGACTGTCTCAACATAACAAGATCTGGCTCCAGTCAGTGCAGTGAGTATGCCCCTAAAATAGATGTGTACAGTAGCTAAATAGGGCCAGTAGTAAAGCTCCCTGCAACTAACTGTAAGACCTTGGTAAGTGTGAGAAGAGTGAGGGTGACCCCTTCCTACACACAGAAAACATCAGGCAGAGTGAGGAGTGTGTTGAGAAGGACTCCCCCAACTTGAAGAAAATCAAAAGGGCTTATGAAACACACATGCACACAAGAAGGACACAGTAGGGACTCAGCCAATACAAACACTATAGAGAGGGAGATTTGATGACTTGGAATAATGCAAAGATAAAGTGATAGCAGGAACTAAAAGCTGACCTGCATCAATACTACTAAGCTTGTCAGCCCAGGAAGCATACAAGACTCACCAAACAGGCCCTGCAGCAGGGAACCAGGTTACTGGCCCACCTATTCATTGTGGGACCAAGCAACTGGACAAACATCAACCCTAGAGTAGGACACCAAGATACACACTACCAACAGTTCACACTAACAGGTCTGAAGAACCAAACACTAACTAGAAAGAGGACAATGGCAAAAAGAAAAGGCAGAATGCAACCTCAAACATCCAGTACAACAGGTGCAAATACAGGAGACACTGAAATAGAGGACCCCAAAGGTAACACACCAGGAATCTCTGAAAATATAGTGAATGAAATTAAAAAACAACTCCATGAGGCCATAGAGGATATCAAGTTAGAAGTACTCTCCCAGGTAAAGATAGAAGTAACAACCTTAGTAAAGGAGTTGCTGAGCACAGCTAAAGAAGAAATAGAGAAAAAAGTTCAGGAACATGGGAAACTGATTGAAACCTTGAATGAACAATGTAGAAAACAAGCAAAATTCATGAAACAAACTGAAAGAGACATCCAAGAAACAAGATATTTGATCCAAAGCATGCAAAACCATTTAAATGAAGCTGAGGATAGGATCTCGGACCTTGAGGACAGGATTGCAATTAGTGATCATGAAAGGATAGAACTTTTAAAAATAACAAAACAGCATTAAATGACAATCCAGAAGCTTCAAAATGATGCCAAGAGCAACAATATAAGATTAATAGGCATTAGTGAAGATGCTGGAGTCAATACAAATGACATATGTAAAATATTCACAGAAATAATAGGAGAAAACTTTCCAAACATGGGGGGAAATCTGATATGCAGATAAGTGAGGCATACAGAATGCCAAAAAGTCACAACCAACATAAATCTACACCCAGACACATAATAGTTAAGCTCTCAGACATACAACATAAAAACAGAATACTTAAAGCTGTTAGAGAAAAAAACACAACTCACCTATCAAGGAAAGCCCATTAGAACCACAGCAGACTTTTCACCACAAACCCTTGAGTCAAGATGTGATTGGAATGAGAT
This sequence comes from Dolichotis patagonum, assembly GCA_004027295.1. Lineage (NCBI taxonomy): Eukaryota > Metazoa > Chordata > Mammalia > Rodentia > Caviidae > Dolichotis > Dolichotis patagonum. The sequence continues at coordinate 46,119 of PVJX010001040.1, read as the reverse complement.
ATTTCAAACCCTGAAAGAAAAACAACTTTCAACCCAGACTGATGTACTCAGCAAAATTTTCATTCAAATTTAATGGAGAAACAAGATACTTCCATGACAAAGAACAACTGAAGAAATTTACGTCCACCAAACCAACCCTAGAAAGAGTGTTGAAAGACATACTAGACAGAGATAAAAATGATCACAACCCCCAGAACAGCAGAAAGAAAACACCAAGTAGGACAAGCAATTAAATAAGGGGGAAAAGCAGAAGGCAAACTATTGGAACATAACATGACAAACTTGAGCCAGTATATATCAGTAATATCCATAACTGTAAATGGCCTCAATTCAACTATCAAAAGAAGTAGGTTGCCAGAATGGATCAAGAAACATGATCCCACAATATGCTGTATAGAAGAAACACATCTGACACAAAAGTTAGCTCATAGACTAAAAGTCAAAGGATGGAAAACAGTATTCCATGTAATGGGAACCCAGAAAAAAGCAGGGGTAACTATTCTAATTGCACACAATGTGAACTTCAAACCTAAAATGATTAAAAGAGACAAAGAAGTTAACTATATACTTGTAAATGCAAAAAATCAAGAGGAAGAACTAACAATTATAAATATATATGCACCAAATACAGGAGCAACCAACTACATAAGATAGACACTAAAGGACATGAAAATCCAAATATACAAGAACACAATTATTACAGGTAACCTTAACAGCCCATTGTCACAAAGAGATAGATCAACTAGACAAAAAAATCAGCAAAGAAATAATAGAGCTAGATCAACTAGGCAAAAAATTAGCAAAGAAACAATGGAACTGATCATACCTGTGAGCAACTGGACTTAGTAGATGTTTACAGAGTGTTCCACCCAACCACAACAGAATACACATTCTTCTCAGCTGCACATGGCACGTTCTCCAAAATAGACCATATATTATACCATAAAACATTCTTAAGTAAGTGCAAGGGTGTTGAAATTATCCCATGAATACTATCTGACTATAGTGCACTAAAACTGGAAATTAATGGCAAAAGAAATTGCAAAATTTGCACACATACATGGAAATTAAACAACAACCTTTTGAACAACCAATGTGCTAGAGATGAAATTAAGGAAGAAATAAAGAAATACCTACAATTTAATGAAAATGCAGAAACAACCTATTGCAATCTGTGGGATGCAATGAAAGCGGCCGTAAGTGGGAAATATATGACTATTTATATCAAGAAAATAGAATGAGCACAAATAAACAACCTAATGCTCCATCTGAAGTTACTAGAAACAGAAGAGCAAGTTAAACCGAAAGCTCATAGAAGAGAGGAAATAGTAAAGATTAGAGCAGAAATCAATGCAATCGAAACTTTAAAAAAAACAAAGAACTAATGAATCAAAAAGCTGGTTTTTTGAGAGAATAAACAAAGTTGACAAACCTCTAGTTAACCTTATAAAGAAAAAGAAAGAAAAAAACCCCAAATTCACACAATAAGGACTGAAAAGGGGGAAATTACTACAGATCCCATAGAAATTCAAAAGATCATGAACACCTATTTTAAGAATCTCTACTCACATAGAGAAGAAAACGCAGAGGAAATGGACAGATTTCTAGAAACATATGAACTACCAAAGCTCAACCAAGAAGAGATAGCAATTTTGAATAACCCAATATCAGCTATTGAAATTGAAAATGTAATAAAAAACTTACCAACAAGGAAAAGCCCAGGTCCTGATGGACTCACAGCTGAATTCTACAAGAAATTTAGAGAAGATTTGATGCCAATACTCCTTAAAATCTTTAATGAAATTTAAAAGAAAGCAGTCTCCCATAAATCATTTCTGGAGGCAAGCATAATTCTCATACCAAAACCAGAGAAAGACCCAACCAAAAAGGAGAACTACAGGCCAATCTCACTAATGAACTTTGATGCAAAGATTCTCAATAAAATACTGACAAATAGAATGCAACAAATCATCAAGAAGATTATACATCATGACCAAGTGGGGTTCATTCCAGGAATGCAGGGATGATTTAACATATGCAAATCAATACATGTGATACACCGTATCAACAGAGCCAAAACCGGAAACCACATGGTCATCTCAATAGATGCAGAAAAAGCTTTTGATAAGGTCCAACACATGTTCATGATTAAAAACCCTTCAGAAACTCAGAATACATGGTGTCTACAACAATCTTAGAAAGGCCATATATGAAAAACCAACAGCCAATATTACACTAAGTGGACAAAAGCTAAAAGCTTTCACTTTAAAATCAGGAACAAGGCAAGGATGTCCACTATCACCACTCCTTTTCAATATAGTTCTGGAAACACTAGCCAGGGCAACCAGACAAGAGAGAGAAATAAAAGGAATAAAGATAGGAAAGGAAGAAGTTAAATTATCACTATTTTCAGATGACATAATACTTATATAGAAGACTCAAAAAACTCCATTAAAAGACTGCTAGAGGTAATAAACAAATTCAGTAGTGTCGCTGGCTACAAAGTCAACGTGCAAAAATCAATAGCATTCTTGTACACAAACAAGAAACTCACCGAGAGAGAAATTATGGAAATATTACCCTTCACAATAACATCTAAAAAATGTAATACTTAGGAATCAACCTAACTAAGAATGTAAAAGACCTATATGCTGAAAACTACACTACACTAAAAAATGAGATTGAAGTGGATATTAGAAAATGGAAGGATATTCCTTGCTCTTGGCTAGGAAGAACCAACTTTGTGAAAATGGCCATACTCCCAAAACTGTTATACAGATTTAATGCAATCCCAATCAAAATGCCATTGACATACCTCAAAGATCTAGAGAAAACACTCCTAAAATTCATTTGGAAACAGAAGAAACCTAGAATAGCAAAGGAAATTCTGGGCAATCAAGGCAGGGCAGGAGGCATCTGAATTCCTGACTTGAAACTGTACTACAAATCCACAGTGATAAAATCAGCATGGTACTGGCAAAGAAATAGACTTGAGGACCAATGGAACAGATTAGAAGATGCAAGTATAAGTACAGAGAAACTCAGCCACCTAATATTTGACAAAGGGGCTAAACATGTTCACTGGAAGAAGGACAGCCTCTTTAATAAATGGTGTTGGAAGAACTGGCTCTCCACATGCAGAAGGCTGAAATTAGATCCATGCTTATCACCATGCACAAAACTAAAGTCTAAATGGATCAAAGACCTAAACATTAAAACAGAAACACTAAATCTGGAATATAAGGTAGGTAGATATATCGTAGGTAGATATCTGGAATATAAGGTAGGTAGAAGACTTGGAGACATAGGGGTAGGCAGAGGATTCATGAACAAAACACAAACTACACAGGAAATGCTTCAGAGAATAAACAACTGGGATTGCATACTATTGAAAAGTTTCTGCACTTCACAGAGATCACCAGCAGAGTGAAAAGAAAACCCACAGAATGGGAAAGAATTTTAACCAGCAACCTCTCAAAGGACTTATTTCAAGAACATATAAAGAATTGAAAAACATCAAGCCGCCCAAATTCAAAGACTCTCTCCAAAAATGGGCATCTGAGATGAACACTCAGTTCTCAGATAAAGATATACAAATGGCAAATAAATAAATGAAGAAATGTTCACCATCACGGGTCATTCAAGAAATGCAAATTAAAACAACATTGAGATTTCATCTCACCCCTGAAAGAATAGCTGCCATCAAGAAATCAACTGATAACAAATGTTGGTGAGGTTGTGGGGAAAAAAGAACATTGCTCTACTGTTGGTGGGAGTGTAGACTGGTGCAACCACTATGGAAATCAGTATGGAGAATTCTCAGAAAACTAGGAGTAGAAGCTCCATTCAACCCAGCTATTCCCCTCCTGGGTATTTTCCCAGAGGAACTGAAAAGTTCATATCACAGTGATATATGTGCACCCATGTTCATAGCAGCACAATTTGTAATAGCTAAATCTTGGAAATAGCCAAGGTGACCATCAACCACAGAGTGGATGAAAAAGATGTGGTATTTTTATACAATGGATTATTACTCAGCTATGAAGAAGGATGACCTTGAAGCCTTCATAGATAAATGGAGACAAGTTGAAACATCCTCATTAGTGAAATAAATAAGAACCATATTTATAAATATCACATTGTGTCTCTAGTGTAAAAAGTAATAAGAACTGTAGGAGTAACAAAACCCAAAATATGTAATGGCTACTGTAAAAAGAAAGGAAAAGAAAGTGCTCTAAAGGATATAATTGTATATATGTTTAAGTGAGTAAGATGAATGACCATATTACTGTATTTGTGTTATATCACAGAGCAGAACTGTTAACAGTCTCATTGCTTGAATGTCTACTTTGTATGTTTTAACTTTGTAACTTGAACAACTATTTCCAAGATGACAGTATGTAAGTTGTCAAGTAATGACTTCCCAGTATTTTTTGTTCTTTTCTTTTTTTTTTCCCCTTGGAATCTTGTATTGTTGCTACCCCTTTTTCTATTTTGTTTGTTTTGTTTTTAAATAAAATTTTTTTAAAAAAGAAAATATGTACCCTTATTTCTGGTTCTTGTTTTTTGGGAATCATATGCACTCCACGTTTGGGGTAGAAGAAGCCCTTACAAAGCTTTCAGCTTTCTTTCTTTCAATTCATTTATTTATTTATTTATTTATTTTAGTGTATTTGAGAAGGTATGTTCTTCTCTTATAACCATATGGATCCTTCTTAATATAACTTAAAGTTGTTAAAGTTATAAAAAAATTAGACTTCACTAATACGAAAAAATATGTATAGTTCACAACGAAATGGTTGTCTTGCCGGGTGTGGTGGCACATGTCTGTAATCTCAGTACTTGGGAGGTTGAGGCAGGAGGATCAGTGAGAGCTTGAGGCCACCTTGGGCTACACAGCAATTCCCTGTCTCAAAAACAGAAACAAAAACAACAAAACAAAATTAAAAATTTAAAATGAAACAAAACAACAACCTAACAAAAAAGCCAAAGAAAAAGGTTGTCTCACTGTTTTAAGGCTCAGTGTCACTGGGTGTGGTAGCACACATCTGTAATCCCAGCACTGAGTTTGAGGCCAACCTGGCCAACAAAGTGAGTTCAAGGCCAGTCTGAACTCTATGGTGAAACCCTGGCTCAAAAACAAACAAACAAACAAACAAACAAGCACAATCCATCAAACAACAACAACAACAACAAAACTCAAACTTCAATGTGTTACCTTTTCTTGATCACTGCTTGGATCAAGTATTTGCAAGAAACTTGTTTCTGCTTCAGGTGCTATGTCTTATGCAATGTTTGCTGTTAACAGTAACAGAAAGGTCATATTAGTGGTTTATTTACTATGTTGCAAGCAAATGTTAACATCAATTATTTCATATAGTACTCAGATAGTAGGCACTATGTCACTATAGTTTCCAGGTATGCAAAGAATGGCTTAGAACTGTTAATTAAATTTTCTAAGAACACACAGTTAATAATAAATAAAGACCCAAGAACTCAGGCAGACTCAAGAATCTATATTTTTAATATCACTCTTAAATTCCCTAAATGTGTAGAAAGGCTGATATCCTCCACTTAGAGAATGATATAGATACAACTGAGATGTCTCCATTGAAGTGACTGACCCAAACTGTGTTCAGCACTAGGAAATAAGTGAAATTTTTAGAGAAAGAATAAATAGAGGGCCATAGGGAATTGGAACTGAGGAGCATGTTACTATTTCAGCTGACCCTCCCGGAAACCTATTGTGTAGTTGAAGGGCATGGGTTTTTCTATGAAAAAGAAATGTATTTTGATATGAATAGCACATTTATGAGTTGTAGAACCATGCAAGAATTACTCTGAACCCCAATATGCTTCTTTATGAATTGGAGATGATTGTATCCTTATTTTAAAAGGTAAGAGTAAAGCTTCAAAGGTAATGTACATAAAACACAGATGTACATAAACAGCTGACATATAATCTTTAATAGTGAACATTCTTCTTATTATCAGATACTTCATAAATCATGATTTTAGGAGGACTGTGATACACATCCTGCTATGAAGTTATGTTGTATCCTTTTAGTGAATATCCACATAAGAGCTTAACCTTCTACCCAGAAATCCTCCTTTGAATAAAGATCTCTAGCACATGCCCCTGAAAATCCAGGTGCAAAAATTCTGTACAATCCAGAACTTTATTTGTATCAAAGCATTGGGAAGTGGAAACCATAATCATCATTTTTGAGATGGGGAATCTAAGATTCAGAGAGGTCGGGTTTCTTCTCAAAAGTCATACAGCAGGAAAAAGCAAGAAGAAAGGTTTAAATACAGTTTTGACAGATGGACGAGAAAACCTGTGGAAGATAGGTGAAAGCAGGCCAGGAATGTGGGTGTGCAAGAAGAAAGGAGTAAGGGAATTGGGCACTAAAGGAGACTGTGTATGAGTGACAGTGACAGACTTTATTTCTGTCTGCTGATATTCACAGCTATGTTTAGCAAAGAGAAAGTTGTCATTACTTGGAAATGTAAAAATACTAGGAAAAATTTTCAATGGACACAGAAAGGTGACTGAAGTTTCTAACCAATCTACTCTTCTGGGTTACAGATACTGTCACTACTCTGAATTTTACTTCATTATCTTTAAGCTATTTTACAATTCCTTATATTGGAAGAAAACTGATATTAATGCAAATAATTATTATCCCCTAGGAAATCAGTTTGCATACAGTCGAGATACGATCAATTTCTTTCTCATGTTAGACAAAGTTTTGTAACTATTTTTGCAACTATTTGTAAATGTATTTCAGCTATCCTGGCTTCCTGTGATGTATTTCTAAAAACTTTTTGTTTTCTTTTTTGGTGTCTGGAATCAAGGTTGGGACCTCGCACTAGCCAGGCAGGTGCTATGCTGCTGAGCAGTATCCCCTGCCCTCTGTAAAGTTTATTTTGAGTTCTTTTTAAGCTCTTACTGGTTCCATCATTAATTCATGATTTAAGTAAAATATTTTTATTTTATTTAAGCAAATTAAATAAATCTGTATGCCCTCTATAACAATAGGCTGAAATTCTTTAGTGCTGCCTCCAGCACATCTAGTTATGAGATTTAAATTCTTTTATCTTAAAAAGCCAGAGATTAGTCAGGGATCTTGGGACTAGATATCCTTGGAGTTGGGAGATTTCTCTGAGATCAACAATCCTTTGTGATGTGAGTCCATTCTATGTATGGTAGGATAGTTAGCAACATCTTTGACCTCTACTCACCAGATGTCTGTAATACTGCCTAAACTCCTCAGTCTTAACATTTAAAAAATGTCTCTAGATACTATTGAAAACACTGCAGGAAGCAAAGCCCTCCATGTGCAAGCAGGGACAATGTGGAAAGTACTCTGGATTGAGCAACAGCTAACTGGAATTTTGCAAAATTTGGCATTTGTGGAGCATGTCCCTGCCCCTCTCTGGGCTTTAGGCTTCCCATCAATAAAATGAGGAGGCAAGAGTTCAGTTTACATTTATGTGAGAGCCATGATTTTATCCTTTGTTAAAATGTATTCTTTAATGGGACAAAGATACCCACTGAATTATACAATAAAATCACCCAAGTGTAAACTACTTGTTCAAAGGGAAAATCAAAAGTTGTCTTTTGTTTCACAGCTGCAATCAAACTAGAAACACTTTCATGCAGCAGATTGAAGCAAATGGGAGATTAGAGGTATGAAGGACAAAAAAGAAGGACTTCATTGTCCATTTACAGGGGCTGGTTACTGAGAAGCCAGTGCTTCAGAGGCGTTGGTGACAGCTGAGAAGCCAGAGGAGGCAGAATGGGGGAGTGGACAGACAGTGAGCCAAGGAGTCTTGGGAATTGGGTTTATGCCCAACTCTGTCATTAGCCAGCTGTGTGACCTTGGGCAAGTCTCTTAACTCTTCTGTCACCCCATCTGCAAAATGATAGGCCAGAATGAAATTACCTCCAAGGTCCCTTCTAACACTAGATGGTAACAGTGTTGTGATTCTAAAGACACTAGGTAGTCATGGCTCAATGCCTCTTGAAAAATTCTTAGCCCTGAAATTAGCAAGCTTGCAACAGAACCCAAAGATTTTATGGGCTATAAAATCTGGAATGGACTTCTCTCTGGGAACTTCTTCTTCCATCAAGAATAATGGCCTCTGACCAGGAAATGAATGTTGGATGGGAGACACTGAACAACCCATAAAAAAGGATTTAAGCTTTAGAAGTAGGCTCCTTGTTGCAGGGCAAAGCTTTGTATCATCTCAGCCTACTATTATAGAGAATATGCTTTAATTATTTATAAAAAATGGAATTGAAAGCCAGAGTTGAGGATGAGCTAATTCTCACAAGAAGTGATTCTTCTTGTTTCTTTTACCTAAGTTTACTTAGTGTCATGGTTTATGTCGATGGCCCCTGGGCCTCATGTATTTGCATTGTGCATTTGTGATTGGTTCATTGTCTAGTGCTTGGATTGATGGTATCAGTGCTACACTCTCCTAGGGGGTGGAGCCAGGATGTGATGTAATGGCAGGAAGAAGGTGTGTCTCGCTATCTTGCCGATTTCTGCTTGCTGTTTACAGCTGCCATGAACTGCGGCCCCACCATGCCACCCTGCTTGGAGCCAACTAAGTATGGACTGAAACCTTCAAAAACTGTAAGAAATAAACCTTACCTTTCCCAATTTTGGGCATCAAGTATTTTGTCTCAGCGATGAGTGAAAAGCAACTAAGACACTTAGAATACTCCATTCCTAGTGTTTAATCAGTGTTTGGGCAACTTATTGGCTGAGGATGTAACAGGGGCTTAAGTATCAGTTGTGGAAGATTAATTGACCTCTAATTCACCCATAGCATATTTAATTCAATTATTATGTTTGGAAATGACTCTTTTTTCCTCCTTATTACTCTTTTAATCCAAGTAGACAAGAATCATATTCTGTGTGCACTGAGCTTGGAATTAGGAGATGTATATTTTTGAAATTACACAGCATCATTTTAAGACTTATTTTGCATCTATGCAATAGCTTGTCATTAAGATTTGAGTGAGACTCTTAGGATCTATACTGTGCTGATAGATTGATGAGAGCATAGGAAACAGAACCCACAACCAAGAGTGTTGACCATATGGAGTTTATACTTGAATGTTTTAGGAATATTTCTGCTCATTGATTTCTGCCTATAAATTTAAAAGTTATTCAAGGCTTTATTTCACTTTGGTGTCTATTTCTAAATTTCTATATTGCCTAGGAATTCTTGCCAATCCTGTGCAATTACATTTGAAATATGAACTTGATATCTCTCTACAAATGTTTCTGCCACGTGATATTTTTGTTCTTCATATTTCAAAATTATATCCTATTTCATTCTGTAAAGTTTCATGGAATGAAAACTCAGGCTTCTTAGGGTATGGGCAGTGAAAGAAGAATTTATAAATCAATGATGGGTCTCTGATTTCTTCTCAATCAGAGGGAGTGGTATAATTTCAGACACAGTCTGACCTTATTACCCAGTGCTATGCAGTGGCTAAACCCAGGGGGTGTGAAGTTGGCTAGAACAAGAACACATTCACTGCTTTCCATTACCAGCTATGTGATCTTGGATCATGCCTTAACTACTCGAACCAGTTTTCACATTCTAAGATTCCCTCTGAATTAAAGGAAGAATACACATAAAAGTATTTAGCACAACATCTAGCCTAAAATGAGCATTCAGCAAACAAGCTCACATGAAAGTTACAACCATAGCATCAAGATGCAAAGCTTGGCAAATCACTGTTCTCCACTAACCATTTTGAAATATGTTGATCCTGGAGAAACCACTTCACTCTTCTGGACTTCATGCCAAGACTTCAAGGATTCCATCTTTCATCACTTCTGAAAATTCCAATAGTTGGTAAGAAGTTTTCTGGAATGCTCTCTTAGAATAACACAATGATTAAATGCACAGAATCATATAATCTGTTGCCAAATTGTCCAACTTTATATCTAGTATATTTATTGTGTGTGGCTGTAAGCCACTTACTCTGGCTAAGCTTATGTTTTTTCATTTGAAAAATAAGAATACTAAGAACGTATTTCCTATAAGATTATTGTAAGAACTGAGCCTGTTAATCTGTGAAAATCTGTAAATGTCTCACATAAACAAGTGCAATATAAGTGCTTGTTATTATTACATTATAACTCTTGTAGCTGGTTCCAGGGAAGATTCCAAGGCTAATTCTGAATTTAAGGGGAGGAAACATTGTGACTGGCTATGCTTGTCCACAAATGACCTTCAGGTGGACATGTAGCAATCTTTTTCCATGGCACATTAAGGGCATGTGTAATTCAAACAGAAAAGTGTCACTGGTAAGTCATTAGGTAGGTCATTAGATTTGAAAGAGAGATCAATAGTATGAACTTCTGTACAAAATGTCAACTTCAGTGGAGGAGGCAAGACTAGAATTAGAGTCATGAGGAAGGTGGAGTGAAGCAGGAGACAGTGCTCTTTTTTGACTAGTTGGTCTTGAATTCCATGTGGAAGATCATGGCATGCAAGGCAGGGACACAGTCAGGTGCCTTTTGTAGCAGACAATATGGCAGTAGTGCTTGCATAGGGCCATCTGCAAATTTCCAGATCAATGTACAGCGGAGCCCTGTTAGAAGGTTGTATTTATTTCCCTTTTCAGGGGGTTGAAAAACAGACTCTCAAATCAAAAATTATCAAATTGGGTCCAGTGAAGAGTTTAACATTCTGATACTAAGTCTGTGGTGAGAACAATGGAGTATTTAATTTTATTCCATTTTCTCTCAAGAAAACAAGGATTCAAGCTCTTATTAGCCACTGACTGGTGATGCTAGTTTTAATTTAAGTATAGTTAGTACTAGTACTTGGTGACATCTGGAATTTATAGTGAGGTTTCATTCTTTAGCCTTGGGTGTGGGTAAGTGTATTTGGAGAATGCAGAAGAGCACACACATTCACAAGAAGTAACACACCAGAAGCTGTGATGATCTTAAAAGAAACGCCACCTCAGTAAAACCTTTCCAAGTGGACTTCTTTCTGTGACAGCATCCATAAGTGAGACACTCACTATAATTCTACATTGTTAATGTTAATCCCATTTTGCAGTTGGGACATCAGTAATCATAAAGATTTCCTGCTTACTCTAGGTCTATATTGGTTCAATATTTCTCCTAAATTTTACTACTAAGCTTGATAGTAATACAAATACACACACACACACACACACACACACACACACACACACACTGCATTAAGGTTCCATTGCCTGTTCTTGGGAATATATTATTTTGTTCTAAAATTGAGAATAATTTCTTCTATCATAACTACAATATATCACAGTAAATTTTCTTATCCATGAATAACAGGCTCTATACTTCTTCATTCTGATTCCCATCCTGAGCTATTGCCAATGGCTTCTTCTAAGAGATAACCCCTGAAGTAGTCTGGAGAGTTAGGTAAGAGTTATCCCAAGTGGAAAATGCATTCTAAGCAAAGACAGAGCAGCTTTCAATAGACCATTGTATAAAAGGAAATCTAAAACAGGAACCTTTACAGCAGGAAAGCAGTTGAGAGAACTGAGACATATTAAGTGGTGTCTAGGTCATAGAGGGATTGTATTACAGGCCAGGGAGAGTGACAATTATTTCATAGACAATAGGAAGACAGTTAAGGGCATTAAGCAGAGGATGAATTTATCTACTAGATGACATGATGATATTTGCATTTTATCTGGCAGCCATGTAAAGCATAGATTTAATGACATGAAAACTGAAAACAAGGAGAAAATATCAAAAGCTGCTGCAGGAATACAAGTAGGAGGTCATAAGGGACTCATTTGACAACTCCTAGAGGAAGTAAAAATAGCAAATCAAGAGATATATTATTTTGACATTTATTGAACATTAATTGTGTCTAGAATACTATGCGAGAAGTTAGCTATCTAGCCCATCTTTGTAAAAACGCTTCAATTTGTTTTACAGCCTCCCCAGTACACTGTTCCCTGGTTTCTGATTGGACACTACCAATGATGGGGCGCTAACTCCCTCATGCCACAGTCAATTTCCAATTTAATTATTAGAAACAACTTTCTATTGCTTCTCAGATTGAGTTGAAATTGTCTCCCTTCACCCCCCTCCCATTGTCCCCCCAGTCAACTTTTGGTCTTTTTCCCTGGAGCTGCAGTGACAAAGCTTAATCTCTGTTCTGCATAATAACATTTCAGCTATTTGAGGACAGGAATCATGTTTCTCAAAAATTTTTTTTCAGCTAGGAAATTTCTTAATTTCTTCATAACATTCAATTTCTTCAACCCTGCCCCCAGTGCATGGCATGTTCAAATTCTACCCATTATTTAAAATCCAGTTTGGATGTCAGCACAATTCCCACAGGTTATATATCTACGGGTGGATACCAGCTTACAAAGGGTCCTTAAACCGCAGCACTCAGAACTGAACCCTGTCTTTCTGAGTGATCTAAACAGCATGTGCTTGAACAAGGCTCTCCTCTTTTCCATCTTCTCCATCTCAGGATATAGTGCTATCACGGAGCCACTCAACAGTAAGAACAGGTCAGTGGGTTCAATGGGGAAAGGATTGGAGAGCAGCGTGCTCAGTGGTTAGTCCAGGGACCAGCAGCATTACTATTGTCTCTGAGCTTATTGAAAATACAGTTTCTCAGGCTGAGAAATGCAAATTTTCCCCCCCGGATCTGACTCAGCATCTCCAAGGGATGGTTCTAGGAGTTTATATAAATTTTTAAAAAAGCACTTAAAAAAAAAAAACACTTTCAAGTTAATTTTTATACATGCTAAGGTTGGAGATGCACTGACGGAGAGGGTCTTTGACCATGTGTTAAAGGGGATTTTAAAAGCCCAGGCACTTACCTTTAAACTAAATGTGTTTCTTTCACTCACATGAGGGCTTAAGTAACCTTTCTGACGAACACAGACAGGGTGGACCTAATGTGTAGCTCTTTAAATGCTGGAGGGAGAGAAATGTTACTTGCCCTAATTAAGTTTTACAATCTAGTGGTTGCAGCAAATATAACGGAAAAAAAGGGAAGGAAAGAAACAAAAAGGTTTTTAAAAAAAAAATCAAGAAAAAGAAAACAAAACAAAACAATATGCCTTTGGTCAATCCATTACAAAAAAGGACTGAGCCGCTGACCTTTTCATTCTGCCCGTGCTGTGTATGCAGCAACTCTGTAACCTTTTCCAGCTGGAATAGAAAGTTCAATTAAGTTTGTTGGCTCAGAAATCTGCCCGTGTCCCGGAGAGCAGATTAGGCACTTAGGGGCTGCAATTATCCATCTGCTGCTTCTGCAAAAACTGAAAAGAATGCACACGTGCGGTACCTATCTCTGGGCACATGCCGAGGCGGATGTGGGAGATTCTGCATCAATGTGCACATGCGCGGACTGTGGATAGGCGATGGCTACAGCTGAGAAATCCAATTGTTTCCAAATTTGGGTTCTTTGTGCATTGTTGGTGATGACTCTTAAGTTAGACTGAGCCTTGGAATTGAGTCCTGTCCAGTTCCTGACCAGCAAATTCATTCTCTCTTCATAGTTAGGGAACAGAACCTCCATCCTTTTCAAGTTTGAGGATAGAATATGGCCTTTTGTTCCTGACTGGGAATCAGGGAGTTGCTTTCAGTATTCAAGTCACCAGACATCAAGTCCGCCTTGCTTGAGGAAAGAGTGTGTGTAGTGGTTAAGAATACTAGCCACGGCATTGTAAAATAAAGGTTGTATTTGAGTCTCAGCACAGCAGTCTGTCTGCATGATGTGAAAACTGAAACAAGTCCTTTAACTCTCTGAACTTCAGTTTCCCTGTCTGTAAGATAGAGATAATAGAATTAATCTCGTAAAGTGGTTATAAAGATTAAACAAGACAGAAAATTTAATTTCCTGGCATATAGTTTGTTGAATAAATACTAATTGGGCTTTTCATGATACTGATCTTCAGGCATTAGGTTGTGACTTGGAAGCTAGCTGGTTAAATTTCTTCTCCATCACCTATGTCCTGTGCCTGCAACGTGGGCACCACTTTCCTGTATCTTGACAGCATCTCACTCCAGGACTGTGACCCATCTTGTGCTCATGTCTAAATCTACAGTGTGGTTTCTGAATTTTATATCCACTGTAGCATGTTATAAAACCAGGGGAGTGAGCTCTTAAAGGCGTAAACTAGGTAATCTCTCTCCTCATTTCTTTCCCACCCCCAGCATAAAGCTCTCCAATGACCTTACACAGTATAGAAACAGAATCCAGACTCCACATGGAGGCCTACAAAGCCTAGAATGGTCTTGCTCCTGCTCAACCTCATTGTGAGTTTCTTCCCTTCTGCTTCTCAATGCTCAGGTCACAGCAGGCTTTTTTTCATGCATTTAAACATGAGAACTTCAAACCCCTCTGTCTCAGGACTTCTGCACAGCTGTGGAACTGCCTAGTGTGCTTTCTTCTTAGGTATTTCCTTAGTCCTTAGCATGACCTGCTCCTTCTCACCATGTATTACCATCTTTCCCGGATTGTTATTTCCAAACTAAGGAACCTCTATTGGCACTTTGTACCAAGCTCGATGCTTTATTTTATTCACAGTTCTCTTTTTATATGTATGTTGTCTGTCTTTGAGCCAGTAGATTGAAGATTTCATGAGAGCAAGAGCTTGGCTTGTTTTGCCCAACACACTGTCTCCACTAATAAATCAGTGCTCACTTCATGAAAGGTGACCAGTTAGCAATTTGTTAGATGAATTAGTCTAAGCCCGAGGCCTAAAATCCTTCTTTGTCAACATTTTGCTCGGGTCTTTTATTGTTCTTCAGTTTTGGATCCCATGAGCCTTAACACAAGGCATATCACATATTTCTTTCCATCTCTCTAATCCCTACTCCATTGCTTGTTTTTTCTCATTCACTTATCATTATTGTTTCTGTACCATGCTTGTGTACAAGCTTTACTTCATTTTTTTCCAAAATAGATGTCTGCATGGCAGACAAGCACAAAATAAACTCCACTTGGCATGTCTAGAACAACACCCTTAATGAGCCCTAAAATTCTTGAGGTGAGATTTTCTCCTGTGTGGCTTGTGGACTTAGCTTGCATCATACTAAGACAGTAAATATATTAACTGGCAGTGGGCAGATCGTATGTGACAATAGCACTCTGACCCACAAGACATGCAGCATGTAACTGAGGAGGTCAAACCACAGTCTCTTTAGCAATTGACCCCAATGACCAGAAGTTAATCAATCACTGCCAACTTACTTAATTGTTGTTCCCTCTTCCAAGTTAAGACCAATCAGACAAAGACAAATATGCTCTGAGCTAATCACATAGGGTGCCTGTCTATAGCATCCTATATCAGCACTGTCCAAGCAGAGCACTACTGAAAGCTCCCTTTTTTCTCACAAAACAACCTTTCCTACTCAACTGCCTGCTTTCCAGTCTCTGCCAAATACCAGTGATGTGAATTGATTCCCTAGAAGTTCTGAATGAACAGCCTCTATCTCTTCTAGTTTGGATCACCTGTGTTTATATCCACATACATGCTCTCTGGTTATTGCTGATTACTTTCTCTTAGTGGCTTAAAAGTCCCTCTTACTTTGCTCATAATTTTAGTACCAGGAATTTAAGAAGAGCTCAGAGGCTAGTTCTTTTCTGTTTAGGCCTGGAGGACCTATATCCAACATTGCTTCTTCCTGGTCCTGGGCAGGGTTTTGTCTGACAATTCAGGGTGCCCTGGTGTGTTTTATTCTACAATGTATTGTCCTTCAAGACCTTCATATATGATAATTCTCAGTATAGCCATACTTCTTACATGGACTATAGCTTCCAAGAGGCAAGAAGTATATGCAGTCAGGACAGGTAAGTACTT
The DNA here is from genome assembly GCA_004027295.1 of Dolichotis patagonum. NCBI lineage: Eukaryota > Metazoa > Chordata > Mammalia > Rodentia > Caviidae > Dolichotis > Dolichotis patagonum. The sequence continues at coordinate 30,251 of PVJX010001040.1, read as the reverse complement.
ACCTATAATAGTCGATTACCAGCATCTACAGTTGATTGCTCAGAACCATCACAGAGCCCATTGGGATTCCAGGGAGGTAGTGAAAGAGATTTTTCACCTTATGGAATAGTGGTAACATTATTATACAAAAGGATGTGTGGGGTGAGAGATATGGACATCTGTGAAGATATGACTTACTGTGTTCTCCAGCTACACTGGCTTTATTTTCTTATCATAAGTTGATGTTTGTTCCATGCAGAAGGTTCGGGATCTTTGCAAACATCATCTCCTTTGCCTGGCATGTCTTACAAATCAGTCTTCACCTGGTTAGCTTTGTCTTTCAGTATAAAATTTAGGTACCATATCACTTCCTCTCACGTCCTCATGGGAAACATTTCTTACTATATCCCATGCACAGAAAATAAATCATATCTCCTCCACTTTCTTCCTAGCATTTATCAAAGTTTGTAATTCTATTTGTTGTTCTTTAATGAATCTCTATCTCTCTCCTTCCACATGCTGTGAAAGTAAGCTTCAAAACTCAGGCCTTGGGTTTGTGCTTATCCCTATTTCATTTTCCAGTGTTTAGGTTTTGACACAGAGTAGTACCTTAAAACCTTTTTGAACAATAAATTAACTTGCTTTAATGTCCTTGATTCTAATGACAAAGTCAATTCAGGTAGAAATTATTTTAGCTAATGACATTAATAAGCAAAATCTCCATACAGGTTGTCATTACTCTCATTCAGAACCTGGTGAATACTAACAACACATCCTGCAAACCCCAATTGAGCCTGATACAGATGCTCCTCTCCTTACGATGGGGGTGAGTCACAATAAACCCATGATAAACTGAAAGCACTATAAATCAAAAATTACTTAATAAACCTAGCCTGCCTAATGTCACAGTTCAGCAGCAAAATATGCTGCAGAGTATTGGTTGTTTACCGTTGTGATTGATTGTGTGGCTGACTGTAATCTGTAGCTCACTGCCACTGTTCAGCATTGTGAGGGGTTGTTACCACACTTCTATCCCAGAAAAAGACCAAACTCAAAACTCGAATTACAGTTGCTACTGAAAATGTATTTTCAGGCCATTGTAAAGTTGAAATATCATAAGTGGAACTATGGTAAGTCTCAGAATTGCCAGTACAGTGAGGTCTTGACTTTCTCCTCAGAAAGACTGGGTTAGAATTTCTTATTTCTGTGTGACTTTTTAAGGACATATTTAAAATTTCTTACACAAACCAAAATTATGTAAGGTAATGACTATAACCTTAGCACAATGCTTGATCCAGTAATCATTCCAATTGTTTGTCTATGTAAACAATAGGAAACACAAATGTTTAGCATCACATACTCCTTACTATGTGCATGACATAATTTTTGCTTAATGCCTTATATTTCAGTTTTCATATGATCTAGGTGTACTTACTGAGGTAAGTAGAAAATAATTCACTATGAGATCGTAAAAGAAATTCAGATTTACTTTTCTCCAAATCAGCATAATTGATTTATTGATTCTTTAAGAAGAAAAATAAATATATCTCCCATGTTTATTATAGCTATTAACTTATTCATTTGTTTTGCTTTTGACCACTGCATAGAATGGAAAAGATAACAAACAAATGAGGACATTTCCCTTATTTGATGGAAATATAATGCACTGCTATTTAGGGAAATTAAGCTGCATGGCATGGTAAAGATATAACCCTTAAATATCCCATTCCAGTGAGTTAGCATATATTAGCCTCTAGAGAGTTTCCTATTCTATCAGAAGTTTTACCTTTATCATGTTTAATATATTCCCATTGTAAAGATGAGTAAACTGAGGCAGGGAGAAAAGGTGTTGCATAGTTTTGGAATTGGGGTAGTGAGTGTTTGGATCTAATTTCACATTAGCATTAGCAGGTACTCTTTCTACTCTGAAACCTTTCACAGTTTGTTCTAGCCAGGAGGAGACAGGCGAAGCAGTATAGAGCTATCAGAACAGGAAAATTAATTTGAAGTTGCCTTAGTCATTGCTGTCAGACGGCAAAGCCCCGACATGGATTAGCAGCCTGTCCACTTTCTCCTCTGAGAGGAAACACCAGTCATGCTCGTGTGTGACCGGGGTGGCACCCCCAGAGCTTTTTCCAGTCCTGCCATCAGACAGGACATGTCTGGGAAGAAGAATTTGCAGCCGACTGCTCCACCATTCAGGTCCCCATCTGTGTCAATGGAGTAATTTATGGGTGCACTTTTGCCTGCACTGCAAAGGAGATGCACAGGACCTTTGGAAATAATTCAATCTCTTTCAAGGGAACACATTTGGGGAAATTATTGTTAATGCATTTTAGTAAGAGGTGCTCAACCCCAACAAATATTTCATGCAATTATAGCAAAGATGAGACAGTGATGGCCAGTGACCATCAATCATTCCCCAGATCAATAATGACCATGGAACATGCAATCAAACCTAATCAACGCCCTGTGATTAAAGAACAAGGCCTTTCTTCTTTGCTCACGGGGTTGTAATCCTTTGAAAGCATTGGCCTTGAATCTTTGAAACTGCCCCATAGTTGGAAAAACACAGAAAAATATGGGCCTTGTAATCAAAATAGGTCTGGGTCAGATCCTGTTCATACCAGCTTCTCAATCTTTGACAGAATTACATAGCAATAATAATTAACTCCCACTTCATCTATGCTATCTCATTTAATCCTCATATTATATGATAAGTATACTCCAGTCTACTTTTTACAGTGAAGAAACTGAGCCTCAGGAGAAGGGTTGGCATTTTATTCAAGACGATATTCACAGTAACTGACAGAAGTATAACTCAAATCCAGTCTGTCTAATAAAAGCTTCAGTAATTTTCAAACTGGTCCCACATTAGAATTACCTGAAAAGGCAGAATATTTTTTACATATTAATTAAATTGAAGTGATTTTGTCATGTAAATGATGTTTTTAAATACATGTGCATGATTAAATCTAGCTAATTAACAAGTGCATTATGCTACATTCACATAGATACCATTTTTGTGATGGGAACACATCATTTCTACTCTTTATTTTTCTAAGAAAACAATATATTATTATTAACTCTGGCCAACTTGTTATACAATGGATGTATTGAAATATATTTCTGCTCTTTGTAGTTATTTAGGTTTTAACATCAATTTCTTTTGTTCTAGTGAAAGCAATGTCTAGTAATCACCATTACCCTCTCTACTTCCCCAAGATTAATATTTTTAGATTACACAGACATGGCATTTGCTTTTCTGGATTTGGTCTATTTTTAATATGCATAATATCCTCCAGGTTCTTCCATGTTATCACAAGTGGCAGAATTTAATTGTTTCTTATGGCTGAAAAATATTCCATTTTGTGTCTATACCACGTTTTCTTTATCTACTCATCAGTGGATGGATACCAAAGTTAATTCCGTAACTTGGCTATTGTAATAGTGCTGTGAAGACATAGGAGGGCACATATCTCTCTAAATAGTGATCTGATTTCCTCTGGAACTACACCCAGGATTGGAATTACTAGATCATATATAATAATATTTTCTATTTTTTAAATAACTTTCACACTGTTTTCCTTAATTACTGTACTAGTTCACATTCTTTCCAACAGTATAGAAGGTTTTTATTTGTGGGGAACCTTTTAAAATGACCAATATCTGGACCTCACCTACCTTGAAACATCTAAATCATAGCCTTTGAAGGCGGGAACCAAGTATTATTCTTTTTGCCTTAGTTACTTTTCTTGTTGTTGAAACAATATTACTCAAAATCCACAAGTTAGAAAGGAAAGGTTTATTTCAGCTCATAGTTTATAGTGGTTCAGTCCATAGTCAGCAGGCTGCAAGGGAGGGCAGAATGGCAGGGAGACATAGAGGAGAAATAGAACATGATGAGGCAGGCGGGAAGAAACAAGGAGCAAGCAGCAGCATCAAGCCTACCATCTTTCTGTCCCTTTATATTTCATCCGGGCTATCTGACTATTAATAGGTGTCACCCATATACAGGATGGGGCTTCCATTTACACCGTTAATCCCAGAATCATGCCCTTCTGTATAATTTCCTCTTTTAGTGATTCTGTGTGACCATAAGAGTATGAAGAGGTAGTGATGCAACTTCTGATAACAAGTCATAAAAAGCATTGATGGTTCTCTTTGATCTCTTAGATCACTCACACACTTTGGTACTGTTGCTGCATCAAGAAGATACACAAATGCCTCATGGAGAAGCCCATGTGGAGAAGTACAGAGGCTGATTGTCCATAGCCAGCATCAACTTGCTAGCTGCTGAGTAAGTGATCTTGCCAGGCAGCAGCTACTGACAAATCGTCAGAAGACAGCACCCCTGGTGGACATCTTGACTGTAATCTTGTGTGATATCTTGAGCTAGAACAGTCCAGCTAAGCTGCCCTCCTAAACTCTTGCTCCACAGAAACTGTGGAGGCATTAACTATTGATGCCTTAAATCTTTAAATTTTCAGATAATTTGTTATGCGGCAATAGACAGTAATCCCAGGTGGCCAGTAGGTCAACAATACAGTGAGCTGGTTGGAATGCTATAGATGAGGTCAGGAAAACGAAGCTTATGGAACTATCTCATGGGAATTTGTAATTTATAGCAAGAAATCTGAATTTATGCTTAATTTGATTGAAATTCATGTGAGGGTTTTGATCGTGGAAGTATCATTCAACGGTGAGAAGAGCTCTATGCCTGCCGTACAGACAGCTGAACACAGGGAACCAGGAGAGTACACGTGACAGTGTTAGATGCCTGCTTGGTTCGTCCAAGAGAAACCTGATAGTGACATGGATTCTTCAGGCTCATTCTGAAAGGTAGAATCAATGGGGTTTTGTGGAACACTGGATGTGAAACTTGAGAAGGTAAAAAGATAGGATGAATTAAAAGAGTTTTTTTTTTTTTCACTAGGAGAAAATGTTGCCGTTTATGGAATGAGGACCACCATCATAATGCTGATGGTAGTTAAAACTAGGTTTACGAGTTAGGGATTGCAATTATCAGAGAGAGAGGAACCAGAAATGGGAATTTAGAAGAAAAGGGGCAGGAAGGAATGAAGAAAACCAGGAGAGTGTAGAATTCTAGAAGTCCCAGAAACAAAGGGCTTTAAGAAGCAAGAGAGTAAGGCTGGGAATTTGGCTCAGCGGTATAAGCGCCTGCCCAACAGGCGTGAGGTTGTGAGTTCGATTTCCGGTACCAAATAAAAAAAAACAAGCAGAGTGTGAACAATGGGACCAGATGCTGCTGAGCATTTGAATAAAATGAGCGATGAGAGTGGACCACTGCATTTGGCATAACGGAGACTGCTGCTAATTTGGGGATGAAAAACAGCCTTGCAGTTATACTTAGGAACTCATTAGCTCCCAAGTATATTTTTGCAAGATATTCCTCTTTCTTGTACTCTGAGAAAATAAATACAGCCAATGCCATCCACCCTTCACCTGTCAAGTTTACACAATGATCTTACATGATCCTTCTTTGTGCAGTGACCTATCAGCAGTGTCTGGGTTTTCACCTTGGGGAAGTCACAGGTAGTCAGAACTTGAGCAGCATGGGAATCTGAGAACTCCACATGAATATCAGAAGGAAGAAGGCTGAGGATAAGGGTGTTAGGTGAGACACGGTCCAGGTAGTAAACAGTTGATGCTATCCTGCAGGTCACCAGGAACCATAAAAAAAACAAGCTCTGTTAAGTATCGGACATTTCCACATTCTGCTGTATCAATCCTCTATTCTGCAGAATAGAGTTGTGGAGGTGAAGCATTACTAACTGCATTCAGGAACCTATTACAACAAAGTAGAAACTGAGTCAGAGACATTACTAAGGATGTAGAAAATTTTCTGTTAATTTTATAGATTTATAAAAAGTCCAGGAAAGTGCATAAGAATTATGTTATTAGAAGGTCTGTAGGGTAAAGTGGAGAATCATAAATCCAAGAAATGCTCTTCCTTCAGGAATATAAGTTAGGAAGATCAGGAATACTGCAAATTAATTCACTGCCTTAGTTTCCTTACCTACAGGAAAGTATTGCCCCAACAACTGATAAAATGATAATCTGATCAGATGCTTCTCTGAACGAGCCTCCTGCACCTGTAAATAGCCATTCAGTGCTAGAGAGAGTGACCAGCTATTGATGCCAGTGAAAGAAATCAAACCTTGGACGAAGGTGAAGAGGATTTCTCCACCCTCTGCAGCTCTTCACTGCAGAGGAGGGCTCTTGCATTACTCTCCTGACATTTTAGAACAGCATTGTGTATGGACAGCTCTGGCATGAGAGGTTGCACAACCAGCACTATTTACCATTGCTGGCACTGTCTGCATTTTAGGTATTGACATGTGTAAAGTGTCTCCCCACCAGGGTGAAAGCACCATGTGTGGAGGATGCTTTTTATTCACAATGCATTCACTAAGCCTAGTGCCGTCTTTATTTACAGAGTGCATAATTTGATGTTGAATTCAAATTTGAAAGCAGCGGTTTCTACGAATTCACAGTTTTTGTGTCACTCCCCAAAGCCTAACACTCTTAATTAATTTCTGATTTCCCAGGGACCCATAAGGCAATGTGATCATTCTTTGATTTATTAAATGGATATTAGTTGGTTTTGCCAGATACTAGACTCTAAGGTTGGCCCTGCCTCCTCAGAGTTCTCACTCTAACGTCACAGTTTCTCCAACTTTACTATTGAAACGTAAAAAATAAATAAGTAAGCTTTCAAGAACCATACTTTCACGCTAGTAAATATTTGGAATAGGACCTATGGAGTGAATTTAAGTTTGTATTTATTTAATTGGCACACGTTTGCAATATAAAATGATCACATTCATCGTGGGGAGGGTGAACATACACAAGATATTTCTTAATTCTTTTTAAAATTTCTCTCCCCTTCCCTGTATCTCTTGGATTGCTTGACTGAATGATAGATGGATAGATGATAGATAAACACACAGATCTACAGTATGTGATAATCTCGTTCATCATATGGACTTCATGCATGTGCACCACAATTCACACCCCACACTTTTCTCACTTTCCTCCCTTCCCTCCCCATTCCTTCTCTTGGTATGTGCTAAAAACTGTGATTCTGAAATTGCCATGGCTAGAACACAACTATATTAGAAGCCATTGCATCTATGTTGTTGCTGATTCTGAAACTTATTCTAGAACCTTAACAGAAGTCCTTTTAAACTACCTGCTCTTCAATCTCTCCATCTGTAAAGCAAGAGAAATCTTTCTCCATTGTAGCTTCAAGGACCAATGTGGGGAGAATATGTGATTACTAACAGCTCTATACTTGGCATATTTTACATTTACAAAGAATGATCAAAATATATTGTTTGAAATTTTTTTAGTTACGGTGAAGGAAATTTGCCATTAATTTCCCTTAAAATACTGTCCCTCACTTTGTGCAAGCTTATTGTTCTTTCTGCTTTCTGAAGCAGTTCGACAAGTCCTCTTTCAAGAGTGTCTTTATGAGTGTGATGAAAAGTATGGTGACTATTGGTGCTGACTGTCTGCCACTGGAAAGGCAGGCTTTGACAGCATTATAGTCAGTCTTTACCAACCTTACTCAATGGCATTGTGTAACTTCTGATTCTTGCTCACGTCCAAATGAGTATGAATGATAATTGTTTTGACTGGATTGAAGTCATCAAGGCAGCCATGAAGGGTCAACTAAAAACATTCATAAAAGGTGACTTCCACAACTACTTCAGAAAGTGACAAAAATCAATGGTATAAGTGCATTTGAAGTAAGGGGAAGTATTTTGTTATTTACTGTAATAGTTTCTTAAAAGTTTCAGACTTCTAATATAAATATACAAGGGCATAAATTATGGTAACTAGGTATTAACCATAGATAGCTTTGGGACTTACATGTAGTTAGACCTTACTTATTTTTTTAATCTTTTATGACACATTTTATTTTTTAGAGAAAAAAAGCAAAACCAAAAAGGGTAGAAATAATACAGAATTTCAAAAAAACAGTAAGAAATCACTAGTTGATAAATTACATACTATTCTCATAGAAGTAGTTGTTCAAGTTACAAAATCAAACCATAAAAAATGGACAAACATTGACAGTATGAACTATTCTATTTGATAAACTAACAAAAACTTAGTAGTATGGTATCTATTTTGCACACTTATATATACAGTTATATCCTTTAGAGCACTTTCTTCTCCTTTCATGATTGCAGTATCAATTATACATTTCAGATTTTATTACTCTTTCAGTTTTTTATTATTTTTATAGTAGAGAGACAATATGATTTTTACAAATATGAGTCTGATTTATTTCACTTGTGAGGATAGTCTCAAGTTGCCTCCATTTACCCATAAAAACCTCAAGATCATCCCTTTTTACAGCTTAGTAATATTCCATTGCATAAAAATTTTATACAGTGGTATTTTTGGACCTTACTTGTTAATTTAAAAACACCAGGCTGTGTGTATAAGTTAGGGCCTGCTGTCCTGGACTCTTGGAAGGGGTTTGCTAAACTGGGAATAAAATTTGTGGCTGATGGTATTTGCATGTAAAACCTCTCCAAGTACATTGGCATTTAAATAATAAACAAAATAATGAAATAATATGATTTATAGTAATAAATAATTTTATGGAAATTTTATAATGTGGCAAGGGCTGTGATAAGTATTTCATGTAGAGCTGAAAAGGACTTTTGGAACTGACTAGTGGAGGACAGAAATCATTTCAAATTTGATCACTTTTTAATCTTTCATAGTGTTTTATAAGGCAGCACAACTAAAAATAAGATATTTAATAGGAATATGAAAATCATGATCCCTTTTGTCTGTGGAAGATTCATGACAGGCATAACTGGCAGCTGCTTGAGCCTCTGACTTTAGCTCAATCCTCCCATCTTGCAGATTAAGAATCTGATGCTCAGGGAGGTGACATGGCTTCCACAGTGTCATCTGGATCTGTCTGAATGCTCTGGCTTTTGTACAAAATTACCTCTTGAGTTCAGCAGCCACCAGATTCTCCAGTCAATTAACCTGGTGCCTCAATCATGCACTGGCTCATTCCCCACAGGCTGAGCAAAGCCTCTTCCTTCATAGCCCTGACCCACTGTGATCTCTGACCCTTGGCATCTCTCTGGAGACACTCAGGTTCGGTTTCTCTTATGGCTCTCCCCTGGCCCCTTGTACATCACAGACAAAGAAATGTTCCATCGAGCATAAACTCCTGGCATTTCCTCTCATGATCTTCTCTTCACCTCATTAGCCACTTAGTACCCTTTGTCTGGAAGACAGGTTTCTGGCATAGCAATTTAAGCAGTCACTTTAATTGGAATATTAGGAAAGAACTGGTGTCCAAGCCATCATTTAAGAATGGACTGAGCAATAGTTCATTTTAAAATATATTCCCTGCTTTCAAGTTCTGCATATTTTTCAGAGTTCCTGAGCTCTAGACATTCCAATGGTTTTTGTACCATTGGATCCTTTCTTTGTTTGTGTCTCAATCCAAACATCTCCTTTGCCTGCCCATTGCAATAGGGCCTTCCACTGCCTCCTGTGACTCTATAATTATTGCAGTGCATTGATTCCTGGAGCCCCACACCTTTTGTATCCATATCCATTCCACATAATCTGGAAGTTTGTCAGACTGTAAGGAAGCCCCAACATTTCACTGCCTGGTTCTGAATGTGAGCAGACCTATGACTGTGATTTGATCTAACTAATAGCAAATCATAAAGGTAAAGAGACAAGATGGCAGCGTGAATGCAATTATGTATTAACTACTGTTACATATAATTCCATCCTGCTTTTATCACTGTTTCTGGCATTGTGTGCTACCATGTAGTAGTTTTAGAAGCCCATACACAAGGACTGCTAGCAGCATCTAGGAGCTAAGCAAGAAACTGAAGTCATTGTGTGGACAGTCAAAAGGGAGTGAATAATGTCAGCAATCTAGGTGACCTCGAAAGTGTGTCCATTCTGTCCCAGCTGAGCCTCCAGGTGAGAATGACAGCTGAATTATAACCTTGCAGAGATGTAAAGAAGCCTTGTGCAGATACTGGAATCACAGAAACTAGAAGATCAGTAATGAGTGTGTTGTTTAAGATGGTTAGTGTAATTGGTTATGCAGCTAAGGAAAATATTGTGGTATATTTCCTCACAATTTTGCTTTGGATTTAGCTGTGTAACTTGTATTACCCCTAAAATTCAGCAGAGATGTCATTTGCCAGTCCTGCGAATGAACGTTAAGAGGTATCATGTATTTCTTCTTACTATCTTGAATTTCTGCCATTGTCCACAGAAGCATATGCCTAACCTAACCCACATTCTAGAAATAACAGAGGCACTAGGTGTAGATATGGGTCATAGCTAAGTCCACCCTGGATCTGCCATTTCTCAAGTGACTATAGAAATACAGGACATATGTACTATTATTGTTGTAAGCCTCTGAGTTTGGGTAAAGTGATTAAAAAAGTAACTTTCAGAATTGAGGCTGAAACTCAAGACTGTTTTGTTGTCAATGATGTGAATTTTTAACTGCACTGAATTGACAATAAAAAGCATCCAATAGAAATACTGATATTTTTGTATAGTACTTCAAGAGTTGGACCTTCAATGTAGGATGAGCAGAAGAGTCATGGAGGAGATTATTTAAAAAGTTGTAATCACATGCTAAGTTTTTTATTTTGTGTATTTTGTGGGACAGAACCTGTATAATGGTCACTTTTATTTTGAAAGGGACCTGAAAGACCACGCCTATTTGAGAACCACTGATAATAATAGGAATTGTATTCTCATTTGTCAAGTCCAGAGGATGGTGTAGCTCACAAAGAAATAAAATTCCCAGATCCAATTCATTTCCTCTTAAAAATACTTCTGAAAAATTTTCATGGGTTAGGTCTTAGTGGCCTTCAGACAAGATGCTATTTCTTCATACTCATGAATTTTCTTTCTCAGTTCAAAATAATGATATTTCCCTGAGGAGAATGATTCTAATAAAGATGGTTTTTAAGAATCCCAGCAACAAGACACATTATGAATGCTAATTCCTTGAAGCTGTTTTAGTTCTAGGTCTCTGAAAGATACCATCGTCCTCTATATGTGCATGTGGCACTTCGATGGACAGCACGTGACTGCACAAACAGCCCTCAGTTCTTCTAACTTCTGTCTGGGACAGTTTTATCCACATTCACAAGGTTGCTGTGAGAATTCAATGCAACGGTTTAGCACAAAACCGTTCAGTAAGTGTTGAAAATTTAAATGTGTGACACTTTTTGTAGTTTGGACTTGACTTGTGACTCTTCAAATTGGGAACTGCCTCTTTGTCTCACAGTGGTTGCCATGGAGTGGAAATGATTGGGGTGGTTCACCATGCACCACCCTTTGCGGGGAGCACTATTATATTGGCACTGTGACTTTGGAGTGAAATTAGGTATTGTTATGAAAGAATTAAAGAAAAAAGGACACAGAATGGTTTAATAATAATAATAACTCATGCCAATTATTTTGTTAAATACATAGAGTTTAATAGGCACTAAGAAAATGCTCAAGCAGTTAAAGGCCTTGGAGATAATCTACGCCTTCTCTCCACTCTTGCTGATAGTGCCTGAGTCTCAGACATCAAGCTATCTCTCACCAAGAGCAATTAACTGATCTCCCTCCCTCCATTTTGGCTCCCCTTTAATTCATTCTCTTTGCTGAAGCCAGAACGAGCTCTCCAAAACGTAATCAGATACACTCTGCTCAAAGCCTTCAGTGGTTTTAGCAGAGGCTGGGCTTTGTAATGTGTTCATATCTGGCTTCTGCCTCATCTCTCACTATACCCCTCCTCACTCTCTGTATCTGACAGATTGAATTCCACTTAATTCTTCAAACAAATCTCAACTCTAGCTAATGTTAGGGGCTAAATGAGTTCTCTATAACTTATCCCTCCTTTCCATGCTTATCTGTGCAGTTGGATGAAATCAATACAGACTATCAGGTTATCACCATTTTAACTGATAATATAGTAAGAAGTCATAGCTTTAGGTCCATTAGTACAAGAGAGCTTCTAATCCTTCATCCCTGAATTATATATAATCACCCACCATCATCCCCAGTAAAGCTGAAAACCTCATGCCTTCCACAATGGGGGAAATTTCCATTGTGAAAAATAAAGGGTGGAGAAGCAGAGCAGAAAATTTTTGGAACTCTGGAGTAGGCAAAGATTTCTTAGATCAGATACAACAAGTACACATTATAAAAGAAAATTCTAAATCAAACTTCATGGAAGATAATTTTAAAAACACACTTAAAAAAAAAGATAAGTCATAGACAGGGAAAAACAGTTACAAAGATATTTGATGAAGAATTGGTATTTAGACTATGTAGAGAATGTTCATAACACATTCATAATAATATAAATTTGAAAATGGGTAGAAAATTAAACAGATTTCATAAAAAGATTTATGGTAACAAATAACTACATAAAATGTTCTACATCATTAGTCATTGAAGAAGTATAAAATATATCAAATGTAAAGCCACAATGAATTATCATTGTGCACTTATGAAGACAGAAGTGGAAAGCTAGTAATAACAATAATGGAATATATGAAGAAATGGAGACTCTTGCATTGTATATTGGAATGTAAAATGGTATAGCCATTTGTATAATATTTGACCACTTCTTAAGGGAAACATATACTTATTATATATACTAATTTGCTAAGGTTGGATGCCATAACAAAATATTACAGACTAGGTAGCTTCTATAAAATTAATTTATTTTCTAACTGTTCTAGAGTCTATAAGTCCAATATCAAGGTGTTGGCAGATTTGGGTTTCCCTGAGGCTTCTTTCCAAATCCATTTGGCTGTCCCCAAACACATTCATATTTTGAAGTACTATGGTTTAGGGCTTTGACATACAAAATTTTTGGTGGTGTTGTGGAACACACTTTAACTGTAACACCAGAGATCCCAGAAACCCCACTTAGATATTTACCCAGGAGAAATGAAAATGTATGTTCACACAAAAGCATGCACCAGAATGATTACAGAACCTCTATTCATAACCATCAAAACCTGGAAACAACCCAAATGTCCATCCAGTAGTGAATGGATAAACAAATTGTCAGAGATTCATACAATAGAATGCCACTCAACAACAAAAAGAAACAAAGTACTGATGCAAACAAGGCAAATGAATCTCACAAGCATTATGCTAAGTGGAAACAAAAGAGGCACAAAATAGTACATACTACATGATCCTCTTTATTTAACATTACAGAAAAGACAAAACTATGCTAACAGAAATCAGAGCAGTGGTTGGCTGGCACTAAAGTTACAGGAGGGAATGAAATGCAGATAGCATGGGGAAACTTCTGATGATGACAGAAACCTCTATTCCTTAATGGCAGTATTATTTATATGCCTTTTTTATATTTGTCAAAACTCAACAGACTATGCTTTTAAAACAGCTGAATTTTATTGATGTAAACTATATTTGAATTTATCACATTTAAAAAACACACTTGAAAAGAAAAAAGAAACTAGTTAAGGGCCAAAGATGTTTATGAGCTTACTTGAAATCTCCCTGAAGGTTATTCAGACAGCATCAACTTTCACACAGAACCTTGCTCTTAGTATAATCATCATGGGCTACTAAAGTGGGGGAAAATTAATTTTCCCATCAAAGGAAACTCACAGGCCACGCCCCTTAGAAGGACTGACAGTGATGAGGATTCACTGATGGTTCTACTACCCATGAGTCTCCATCTGCACTGATGAGAGTCTTGTGGAATTTGACCTCAAAAAGGGCGGGGACTCTAGAATCTTTACATTTTTTTTTTAAACTTTCTATTCTTAACTATGGAGCAATATAGAAATTACCACACTGCACAAAGATTACTGTTGATATCTTATCTTTCTGCTGTTGTATCTTAACCTTTCCATTCTGTTCAATTGTCTGCCTTGCTTAGTGGTTTTTTCCTATGTGTATCTAGAATGTCTTTCAGTATTCTTTGTAGGGTTGGCTTGGTGATCATGAAGTTCCTCAGCTGTTCTTTGTTATGGAAGTATCTTATTTCTCCATCCATTTTGAGGGACAGTTTTGCAGGGTAGATCAGTCTGGGTTGGAAGTCATTTTCCTTTAGGATCTGAAATACTTCACTCCATGCTCTTCTTGACTTCATTGTTTGTGTTGAGAAGTCTGCTGTGATTCTGATAGGTTTTAATTAATGGGTGATCTGTCTTTTTCAGCTTTTAAAATTCTGTTCATATGTTGGATTTCTGGGATGGTGATTATTATATGTCTGGGTATAGCTTTATTTTGGTTATGGCTGTTTGGAGTTCTATATGCTTCACTAATCCATATGTCGGTTTCCATTCTCATGTTTGGGAAATTTTCAGCTCTTACTTCTGTAAATAGCCACTTGATATCATTTGTGTTGTCCCCTTCTTTTTCATTTATGCCTATTAATCTTATGTTATTTTCCTTTGCATCATCTTGCAGTTGTTGAATTGTTATTTCCTGATTCCTTGTTATTTTTAAAAGATCTTTCCTTTCCTGTTTGCTAGCTGCAATCTTATCTTCAAGGTCTGAAATTCTATCTTCACTTTCACTGAGGTGGTTTTGGCAACTTTCAATAGAATTTTTGATTTCCTGTATATCTCTTTGAATATACTTCATGCATTCTGTTTGTTTCTTATAGTGTTCATTCAGGGATTCTATCTGTTTGGTTTGTTACTCTAATTTTTTAACTGTCTTCTTTAGATGTGTTCATTATTTCTCTTACTCCTATTATCATTTGTTCTTTTACCTGGGAAATTTTTTCTTATTTGAGTTTCTCTATAGCTTCCCCCAGTTGCTTCTTTATTTCAGTTGATATCATTTCAGTCATTTCAGGTGTATGGCTTATATTTTCTTCTATGTACATGGCTCCTAGGCTTATTTGGGATGGACTGGAAGTTTTAGATTGCCTTTTAGTCTTTCATTTTGTCATTTTCCTATATTTCCATTCTTCAACCAGTGTTCCAAAGCTTCCTCCAGGTGTGCTGGAAATCACCTCCTGCGCCCTTAGCTCCTGGGACTGAATGAAGGTCACTGAGCTTGGCTCAGGCAGGCCTACAGGACCTCCTGAGCCTAGTACAGTGTTTCAGGGAGTTAGGCGGGAACTCAACCACTAGAAGAGATCGTCTCAACCTCTCCCCAGGCCAGTACCAGTGGGCTAAAAGTTCCCCTGTGTGACCCCAGCCTCCCAGACTAAAAGAAGGCTGCTGGGCATGGTCCACTGAGGCCCATGAAACCTCCTGAGCTCAGTCCAGTGTCCTAGGGAGCTGGGCAGGAACTCAAGTGCTGGGAGCGATGGTCTCAAACTCTCCCAGGGCCAGCACCAGTGTACTGGGACTCACCTTGTCTGGCCCTGGCTCCCTCAAAGGGTCTTGGCTCCCTGGATTAGAATCTCTGTATTGTTTTAATTTGCATCTCTCAAATGACCAATGATGTTGAACATTTTTCATATGTTTATTTTCCATTTGTATTTTTTCATCTCACATGCCCATTTTTGGATTGGATTTTTGAATTTGGGGGATCTGATTTTTTTCAATTCTTTGTATGTTCTAGATATAAGTCCTTTGTATGAGGGACAATTGGTAAAACATTTTTCCAAACTGTGTGTTGCCTTTTCACTCTGTTGGTAATTTATTTTGATGTGTAAAAGCTTTTTAATAAGATGAGATCCTTGTTGTTGATTCTTTGATGTGTTTCCCATGCATTTTGGATGTTGTTCATGAACCCTCTGCCTATATCTACATCTTTAAAATATCTACTTACTTTCTCTTTCAGATTTAGTGTTCCTCTTTTAATATTTAGATCTCTGTTCCAAGTAGATTTTAGTTTAGTGTGTGGTGATGTACATGAGTCTAGTTTTAATCTGTGACACTCATAGAGCCAGTTTTAACAGTACAATTTATTAAAGAGGCTGTATTTCTTTCAGTGGAAATATTTGGCCTTTTTGTCAAAGATAAGATGGCTGAATGTTTTTGTAGTTGTGTATGCATCTTCAAATCTGTTCTACTGATACTCATGTCTGTTTTATTTTTCTTCCCAAATATCATGCTAGTTTTAGCACAGTTGCTTGTAGTACAATTTCAAGTCAGCAATTGTGATGTCTCTTGCCTTGCCTTGTTGCCCAGAATTGCTCTTGCTGTTCTAGGTCTATCCTATTTCAAAGTTAATTTTAGGAATGTTTTCTTTAGTTATAGGAGGTATGCTAATGGTAATTGCATCAGGATTGCATTAAATTTGTACAACAATTTTGAGAGTAGGTTCACTTTCACTATGTTGGTTCTTCCTATCCATGAGCAAGGGATATTTTTCCATTTTCTTATAGCCTTTTCAATCTCTATTTTCAGAGTATTGTAATTTTCAATACTTTACTTCCCTTTTTAGATTGATACCTAAGTATTTCCTTTTTTGTATGCTATTATAAAGGGTGTGATTTTCCTAATTTTTCTCTCAGTGAGTTTGTTATTGGGGTACAAGAATACTATTGATTTTTAGTGTTGAGTTTATATCTAGCTATGCTGCTGAATTGTTAAATCTTCTAGATTTAATAACCAAATTATATGTCTTTTGGTGGAGTTTTTGAGGTCTTCTTTGTAATCATGTCATCTGTGAATAATGATAATTTAAATTCTTCCTTTTTATCCTTATTCTTTTTATTTTGCACTCTTGTCTAATATATCTAGAACTACATGGAATGTGAGTGGTAATAATGGACAACTTTGTCTTGTTCCTGATTTTATGTTGAAAGCTTTAAGGTTTTATCTATTTATGATGTTGGCTGTTGGTTTGTCATAGATGTACTTTATGAGATTGAGGTAAAGACCATCTGTTTTGATTTTCTGTGGAGTTTTTATCATGAACAAGTGCTGGACTTTGTCAAAAGCTTTTTCTGCATCTATTGAGATGATTCTGTGATTTTTGTTTTTGGCTCTGTTTATATGGTGTATTACAATTGTTGATTTATGTAGATTGAACCACCCCTGCATTCCTGAGATGACTACCAGTTGGTCATGATGTATAGTCTTCCTGATGATTTCCTGCATTCTGATTGCCAGTATTTTTTAGAGGTTTTTGCATCTGTGTTCACTAGGAACATTGGCCTATAGTTTGCTTTTTTGGTTGGGTCTTCCTTTGGTATTCGTATCAGGGTACTATTTGCCTCCAAGAATGAGTTAGGGAGTATTGTCTCCCTTTGAATTTCATTAGAGTTTGAGGATACTAGCATTAAATCTCTAAATTTCTTGAAGATTTCAGCAATGAATCCATCAGGTCCTGGGCTTTTCTTTGTTGATAAGTTTTATATTACATTTTCTGTCTCATTTACTGATATTGGGTTTTTCAGAATTTTTATATCTTCTTAATTCAGCTTTCATAATTCATGTTTATCTAGGAATCTGTCCATTTATTCTGTTTTCTGTCATTCATGAGTAAAGATTTTTGAAGAAGGTATTGCTGATCTTCTGAATTTTCATAAATTCTGTAGTGATTTGACCCTTTTCATTTCTCAGTGCATGGATTTGACTCTTTTTTTTGATAAATTTGGAAACACTGTCAATTTTATTTATTCTCTCAAAGAATTCTTTGTGTTATTTTCTTAGTCTCTCAATTGCATTAATTTCTGCTCTGATATTTCTAATTTCCTCCCTTCTGTGAGCTTCAGGTTTTCCTTGTTCTTCTTTTTCTAGAAGTTTGAAGTGCAACTTTAAGTTGTTTATTCATTCTCATTCTATTTTCTTGATGTGAGAATTTACCACTATAAATTTCCCTCTTTAGACTTCTCTGATTGTGTCCTGAAGGTTATGGTATATTGGATCTACATTTTCACTTAATTGTAGATATTGTTTAATTTCAACTGCAACCCACTTGTTCAGGAGAGTGTTATTAATTTCCATGTGTTTATGGAATTTTTATGATTTGCTTTGCCACTAATATCTAATTTCACTGCACTATTGTCAGATAATATGCATAGGATAAATTTAATTCCTTTGCACTTACTTAAGCATATTCTCTGGACTAGTATATATTCTATTTCAGTGAACGTCCCATGTGCAGCTGACAGTAATGTGTATTCTGATGTTCTTGGGTGAGTCTGTAAATGTATACTAAGTCCACTTGTTCACAGGTTTGGTTGAGTTCTGATATTTTCTTGCTGATATTTTGTCTAGTTGATCTATCTGTTTGTAACAGTGGGGGTATTAAGGTCCCCTGCTACAATCATGCTATTGCTTATTTAATTTCTCAAGTCTATCAAAATTTGTCTTAAGCATTTGGGTGCTCCTGTATTTGATGCTCACATATTTATGATTTTTATCTCCTTCTCTTTAAATTTTCTCCTAAAAACTATGCAGTGACATTATTTCTTTTGATCATTCTTGGTTTGAAGTTCACATTGGATGCAAACAAAATAGCTGCTCCTGCTTTTTTTTGGGTTCTTATGGATGGAAGATTGTGTTCCATCCTTTGGCTGTCAGTCTATGAATTTGGTTTGACTTAGATATGTTTCTTGTATACTGCATATTTTTGGATCTTGTTTTTTAATGCATTCTGCCAACCTGCTTCTTTGATTGGTGAATTAAGGCCATTTACATTGTTGTTTATAACTGATGTATATTTGCTTACCTTTGTCATGTTATTTTCCTAGTATTCATTCCCTGCTTTTTCCTTCTGTTTAATTGCTTGCCTTTCCTTGTAGTTTCTTTCTATTGTTTTTCTAGAAATTGTGGTTGTTTTTACCTTTGTCAGGAATATCTTTACTCTTTGTGAGGTTAATTTGGTGGTCATGAATTTCTTCAGTTGTTCTTTGTCATAGAAGTATTTTATTTCTCGATTAATTTTGAAAGATAATTTTGCAAGGTATATCAATCTGCATTGGAAGTTGTTTTGTTTCAGGACGTGAAATACTTCACTCCAAGCTCTGAGAGTGTGTTCTGATTCTGATGTACTTTCCTTTATAGACAATGTGTTTCTTGCCTCTAACAGCTTTTAAGATACTGTTCATGTGCTAAATTTCTAGAATCTTGTGCCTTGATGTAGCTTTATTTTTGTCATAACTTGTTGGGGTCCTATATGATTCATTTACTTGTTTGTTACATTCTTTATCCATGCTTAGAGCATTTTCTGTCATTATTTCTGTGCAAAGTTTTTTAATGTAATTTTCACACTCTACAGCTTTCTCATTGACCCTAATCGATCTTATATTATTTTCTTTGCTTCATCTTATAATTTTTGGATTAATTTTTCATGATCACTTGCTATTTTTAAGATATCTTTTTTTCATGATCACCAACTGCAATTATGTCTTCAAGAACTGCAATTCTCTCCTTTGTTCAGTCAGTTGCACATATTTCATTTTTTTTTAATTTAAAGAGAAAAAAAACAGATGAAACAGAAAAATGTTAGCAAGAATAGAGAATTCCAAATGGAAAAAAAATAAAAGAACAAAAACCCCCCAAAACAACAACAACAACAACAAACAAAAACACTAAGAAATCAACACTTGATACATTACATACTCTCATCATTGGAAATGGTTGTTCAAGCTACAAAATTAAAGCATACAAAGTAGACATTCAAACAGTGAGATTAATAGTTCTGCTCAACAATCTAACAAAAACAGTAATAGGGGCATCTACATAAACATACATGCAGTTATATCCTTTAGAGCACTTTCTTTTTCTCTCTTTTTTACAGCAGCAATTACACATTTTGGGTTTTATTACTCCTACAGTTCTTATTACTTTTTACACTAGAGACACAATGTGATATCTATAAATATGATTCTTATTTATTTCACTAATGAGGATAGTCTCAAGTTGTCTCCATTTCCCTATGATGGTCTCAAGATGATCCTTTTTAATAGCTGAGTAATATTCCATTGTGTAAAAGTACCACATCTTTTTCATTCACTCTGTAGTTGATGGGCATCTAGGTTGCTCCAAGATTTAGCTATTACAAATTGTGCTGCTATGAACATGGGTGCACATATATCACTATGATATGAAATTTTCAGTTTTTCTGGGAAAACACCCAGGAGGGTAATAGCTGACTTGAATGGAGCTTCCAATCCTAGTCTTTTGAGGATTCTTCATATTGATTTCCATAGTAGTTTCTTCATGTATTTGTTTGTCATTTGTATATCTTAATCTGAGAACTGTGTGTTAATCTCAGATGCCCATTTTTGGAGAGGGTCTTTGAATTTGGGGGTGGTTTGATGTTTTACAATTCTTTATATGTTCTTGATATAAATCATTTGTCTGAGGGGTTGCTGGCTAAAATTCTTTCCTATTCTGTGGGTTTTCTTTTCACTCTGTTGGTGATTTCTTTTGAAGTGCAGAAAGTTTTCAATAATGTGAGATCCCAGTTGTTGATACTCTGAAGTGTTTTCTGTGCAGGTTGCGTTTTGTTCATGAAATCTCTGCCTACCTCTATGTCTACAAGATTTGCACCTACCTTATATTCTAGTAGATTTAGCATTTCTGTTTTAATGTTTAGGTCTTTGATCATTTAGAATTTAGTTTTCTGCATGGTGATAGGCATGGATCTAGTTTCAGTCTTCTGCATGTGGAAAGCCAATTTTTCCAACACCATTTATGTAAGAGGCTATCTTTCTTCCAGTGAACATGTTTAGCCCCTTTGTCTAATATCAGGTGGCTGAGTGTCTTTGAACCTGTACTTGTGTCTTCTAATCTTTTCCATTGGTCCTCAGGTCTATTTCTTTGCCAGTACCATGCTGATTTTATCACTGTGGCTTTGTAGTACAGTTTCAAGTCATGAATTGAGATGCCTCCTGCCCTGCCTTTATTGCCTAGTATTGTCTTTGCTATTCTATGTTTCTTCTGGTTCCAAATGAATTTTAGGAGTGTTTTCTCTAGATCTATAAGGTATGTCGATGGTATTTTGATTGGAATTGCATTAAATCTGTATAACAGTTTTGGGAGTATGGCCATTTTCACGATGTTGGAACTTGTTAGCCAAGAGCATGGAGCATCTTTCCATTTTCTAATATCCTCTTCAATCTCATTTTTAGCATAGTATAATTTTCAATATATTTTTTATATTTTTAGTTAGATTGATTTCTAAGTATTTCATTTTTTTGGGTGTTATTGTGAAGGATGATATTGCCATAGTTTCTCTCTTGGTGAGTTTCTTGATTGTGTACAGGAATGTTATTGATTTTTGAGTGTTGACTTTGTAGGAAGCTACACTGCTGAATTTGTTTATTAGCTCTAATCGTCTTTTAATGGAGTTTTTTTGGTCTTTTATATAGAGTATCATGTTAACTGCAAATAGTGATAATTTAACTTCTTCCTTTCCTATCTTTATTTCTTTCTCTTGTCTGATTGCCCTGGCTAGTGTTTCCAGAACTATATTCAATAGGAGTGGTGATAGTGGACATCCTTGTCTTGTTCCTGATTTTAAAGTGAAAGCTTTCAGTTTTTGTCCATTTAGTATAATATTGGCTGTTGGTTTGTCATGGATGGACTTTATAAGGTTGAGGCAGACACTGTATTCTGAGTTTCTGAAGGGTTTTTATCATGAACATGTGTTGGACCTTACCAAAAGCTTTTTCTGCATCTATTGAGATGACCATGTGGTTTTTGCTTTTGGCTCTGTTGATGTGGTATATTACATTTATTGATTTGCATATATTAAACCATCCCTGCATTCCTGGAATGAACCCCACTTGGTCATGATGTATAATCTTCTTGATGATTTGTTGCATTCTATATGCTATTATTTTATTTAGAATCTTGGCATCAGTGTTCATTAGTGAGATTGGCCTATAGTTCTCCTTTTTGGTTGGGTCTTTGTCTGGTTTTGGTATGAGAATAATACTTGCCTCCAGGAAAGAATTAGGGAGAATTGCTTTCTTTTCAATTTCACTGAAGAGTTTAAGGAGTATTGGCATCAAGTATTCTCTAAACTTCTTGTAGAAATCAGCTGTAAATCCATCAGGATCTGGGCTTTTCTTTGTTCATAAGTTTTTTTTTTATTACATTTTCAGTTTCGATAGCTGAAATTGGGTCATTCAAAATTGCTATATCTTCTTAGTTGAGCTTTGGTAGTTCATAGGTTTCTGGAAATCAGTCCATTTCCTCTGTCTTTTCCTCTTTATGTGAGTATAGATTATTAAAGTAGGTGTTCATGATCCTTTGAAGTTCCATGGTATCTGTAGTAATTTCCCCCTTTTCAGTTCTTATTGCATGAATTTGGGTTTTTCCTTTCTTTTTCTTTATAAGGTTAGCTAGAGGTTTGTCAATTTTGTTTATTCTCTCAAAAAAACCAGCTTTTTGATGCATTAATTCTTTGTATTTTTTTAGTTTCAATTGCATTGATTTCTGCTCTAATCTTTATAATTTCCTCTCTTCTATGAGGTTTAGATTTAATTTGCTCTTCTTCTTCTAGAAGCTTGAGATGAAGCAATAGATTTTATACTTGTGCTCATTGTTTTGTTGATATGACAATTTATTGCTATATATTTTCCTCTTAAGACTGCTTTCATTGCATCCCACAGATTACAATAGGTTGTTTCTGTATTTTCATTAAATTGTAGTTATTGCTTTATTTCTTCTTTAATTTCATCTGTAGCCCACTGGTTGTTCAAAAGGTTGTTATTTAATTTCCATGTATTTATTCCAGTTTTGCAATTTTTTTGCCATTAATTTCTGGTTTCAGTGCACTATGGTCAGATAGTATGCATGGGATAATTTCAATACCTTTGCTTTTACTTATGAATGTTTTATGGGATAATATATGGTGTATTTTGGAGAATATCCCATGGGAAGCTAAGAAAACCATGTATTCTGATGTGATTGGGTGGGACACTCTGTAAACATCTACCAAGTCCAATTGCTCACAGGTATGATTCAGTTCTATTATTTCTTTGCTGATTTTTTGCCTAGTTGATCTATCTCTTTGTGACAGTCGGCTGTTAAGGTCCCCTGTATTAATTGTATTCTTGTGTATTTGGTTTTTCATTTCCTTTAGTATCTGATTTATATAGTTGGGTACTCCTGTGTTTGGTGCATATATATTTATAATTGTTCTTCCTCTTGAATTTTTCCACTTGCAAGTATGTAGTGACCTTCTTTGTCTCTTTTAATCATTTTAGGTTTGAAGTTCACATTGTCTGCAAATAGAATAGTTACCTCTGCATTTTTCTGGGTTCCCATTTCATGGAATACTCTTTTCCATCCTTTGACTTTTAATCTGTGAGCTTCTTTTTGAGTCAGATGCGTTTCTTGTATACAGCATATTGTGGGATCTTGTTTCTTGATTGAGCCCATTTACATTTATGGATATCACTGATATGTATTGGCTTGATTTTGCCATGTTGTGTTACTGTTGTTAGTTTCCTGCTTTTCTCTCTTGTTTACTTTCTTGTCCAGCCTGGTGATTTCTTTCTGTTGTTGTTCTGGAGATTGTGGTCATTTTTATCTCTACCTAGGATGCCTTCAGCACTCTTTCTATGGTTGGTTGGTGGGTATGAATTTCTTTAGTTGTTCTTTGTCATGGAAGTATCTTGTTTCTCCATTAAATTTAAAAGACAGTTTTGCTGAGTATGTCAGTCAGGGTTGAAAGTTGTTTTCTTTCAGGGCTTGAAATACTTCACTCCAAGCTCTTCTTAACCTAAAGGTTTGTGCTGAGAAGTCTGCTGTGATTCTAATAGGCTTTTCTTGGTAGGTGAGTTGTGTCTTTTCTCTAACAGCTTTTAATATTCTGTTTTTATGCTGTATGTCTGCGATCTTAATTATTATATGTCTGGGTGTAGGTTTATGTTGATTATGACTGTGTGGCATTCTATATGCCTCACTCATTTGTATATCCAATTTTCCCCCCATGTTTGGGAAATTTTCTGCCATTATTTCTGAGAACAGCTTACCTATATCTTTTGCATTGTCTCCTTCCTCACTAATGCCTATTACTGTAACATTATTTCTCCTGGCATCATCTTGTAGCCGTTGGATTGTCATTTCATGCTGCTTTGTTGTTTTTATAAGTTCTACCCTTTCAAGATCGCTATCTGCAATCCTGTCCTTATGTTCTGATATTCTATGCTTGGCCTATGTAAACGCCTTTGCAGGCTTTCAATATAATATTTTGCTTCTTGCATATCTCTTTCAATTTCTTTCATAGATTCTACTTGTTTTCTGCACTGTTCATTCAGAGTTTCAATCAATTTCCCATGCTCCTGTAGTTTTTTATCTATTTCTTCTCTGAGTATGTTGAGCAGCTCATTTACTAAGGTTGTTACTTTTGTCTTTACATAAGAAATTATTTCTAACTTGAGTTCCTCCATAGCCTCATGGATTTGTTTCTTTACTTCACTTGCTATCTTTTCAGAGATTTCTGGTGTATGAATTTTAGGGTCCTCTATTTCATTATTGCTTGCACTTACCCCTGATGGACTAGATTTTCGGGATTGCATTTTCCCTTTTCATTTAGTCATTTTCACTATTTGGGTAAATTTCTGGTCTTTCTATTCCAACTGTCACAAGTTTCTGTAGTGTGTGTTTTAGGGTTCTACTGTGTGGTGGATGTTTGTCAAATTGCTGGGTACCACCATGAAGAGGAGATCTAGTCTCCTGAATTCCTCTTACCGTGCCTGTTGGGTGAGTCCTATGTTCTTCCTGGCCTAACCAGCCCAGAAGTATTGATGTAGGTCAACTCTTAGTTCCTGCTGTTGTTATATCTTCAGGTTGTGGCAGGTCACCAGCTGTATCATCTGAGGCCGTACTGTGTCACTGGGGTTCTCATAAGTTCTTTTAATTTCCTTTCCTAAGTTGGGGTGGGTGACGTTGGCACACTCCTCAACCTGTCTGATGTTCTCTGTGTGGGGGGAGTGGGTTACCCACTCTCTTGCCAGGTTAGCCAGGGGCTTACACTTGGAGGGAATTTCACTTTTGCTCCTATTTACCCACTGTAGCCCTCTATTATATGGGGCAAATTCACCACACTGACTGAAGCCTGATGAGGTCTTCTGTTTGGGTGAGGGGTTCCTGAGTCTCTCATCGAGCCAGCATGGTAGTCCACTGCAGTCTAATGTTCTCAATGGATAGGCAGTTCCAGCAGATGTGGTCCCAGGCAGCTCAGGCCTGTGGCAGACTTCCTAGATGTCCCTGGAAGAGGGGTGGTCCCAACAGCAGCAGACCCAGGCACTTCAGGCCCTCTGCCACTGGTCCCCGCAATGTTCCTTGTGGGTGAATGGCAGGACTAGCTCTCCTAAGCAGCCCTGGCTCTCAGCTGCTGGACCCAGTGATGTTCCAGGCTGGGGTGTGAACTTGGCTGCGCAGTCCTCACAGGGCAACAAGCTGCTGTGGCGGGGGGCAAGGCTGTGCCCCCGCGAGCAGGACGCCCCCGAGGCGGCAGTGCAAGAAGGCACCACGGCCCTTACAGGCTGGGGTGCACAGCCAGGTGGCATGAACTGCAGATGGAGTGGGATTTGCACATATTTCAATAGAGGATTTAATCTCTTGGATTTCTGTTTGGATCTGTTTAATGCATTCAATTTCTTTATCATGTTAGGAATTATTTGTTTCCATTTTTCTTTTTTAACTTTTGTTTTAAAGATGGTTAAACTAAACATAAAAAAAAGAACAAAGCAGATCAGAAGAAAACAATGTAAGGGACACAGATTTCAAAGCAAGACCACCAGAGATTTTCATTGTCTATTACATTGTCTCTTGTTTTCTTCTAAATAGTTGTCCATATCTTCACATACAGTGAATTCATACAAAGCAAAATAGTATTAAACTGATCAGAACAGGATGACGAAGGCATTTTATGCCTTCAAAATCAGACAATGTGGAAATCAACAATGGCTGCATAATGTCTCTCATTGTCTTCAAATTAGCTGTCCATATCTTCATGTATGTTAAAATTAAACAATACAAAACAGACTAAAATCACTCTGAACAAAAAATAATAGTGTTGCTGCATTTCACAGCATGATGCTATACAATCAGTACTGGATACCATAGTGTCTCTCTTTCTTCAAAGTAGTTGTTTATTTCATCATGCATTATAAAATCGATTCTCATAAACTGTTTAGGAGAAGTTCTATGCATGTATGAGCCTCTACATGTATAACTATCCTTTCTGTATAAGAGGGAAATACAAAACAAAACAAAACAAAACAAATTCCTAGAAAAACACAAAACAGAAAAGACAACAATGGCACAGAGCCAAAAACACTGACAATACAGGCCTTCAAAACAAGGTGGTAGGAGCATAACTAGGGTTGTTATTTTACATAATGATCCTTAAGAATTCCTCAGATCACCATATAATAATATGCACAATTGTCCCAATCATACGAATGTTAACTATTTTGTTCCAAGAACTTATAGAATTTGCAGCACAATCATCTTAGCTATCTTAATTATGTTTATGTAATTTTATATATTTTTGCTTTTCCTTCCCTTTTCCTATTCTTCATTTTCCCTGAGATGTTATTTTCCTCCTTTAAGCAGATTCTTATTCTTTCACTGCATTTATTGATTTTTTTATATCTTATGTACCCTTACCATTTCTTACACTAGGGAGACCATATGGTATTTACACATGTGAGTTTGATTTATTTCACTTATGAGTATAGTCTCAAGTTGCATCGATTTACTTATAAATAAATCAATGTGATCATTCTTTATAGCTGAGTAGTACTGCATTGTATAAAAATACCACATCTTTTTCATCCACTCTGCAGTTGATGGGCATCCCGATTGTTTCCAAGATCTGGCTATTACAAATTGTGCTGCTATAAACATGGGTGCACATGTATCACTGTGGTATGATGTTTTTAGTTCTTCTGAGAATATGCCCAGAAGTGGAATAGTTGGGTCAAATGGGATTTCCAATCCCAGCTTTTTGAGGAACATCCAGACTGACCTCCACAGTGGTTGCACCAGTCTGCACTCCAACCAACAGTGCAGAAGAGTTTGTTATCCTTGCAGCCTCTCCAGCATTTGTTACTGGTAGAGTTCTTTATCCTGCCATTCTTTTTGGAGTGAGATGAAATCTCAGTGTGGTATTAATTTGCATTTCTGTAATGACCAATGATGCTGAACATTTTTTTCATGCTTTATTTGTCATTCATATTTCTTCATCTGAGAACTGTGTATTCATCTCAGATGCCTAAAATGGAAAGGGTCTTTGAATTTTGGGGATCTGATTTTTAAAAAATTCATTATATATCCTGGACAGAAGTCCTTTGTCTGAGGAGCATTACACTAAGATTTTTTTTCCCAATTTGTGGGTTTTCTTTTCACTCTGCTGGAGATTTCTTTTGACAGGCAAAAACTCTTTAATAAGACACACTCCCAGTTATTGATTCTGTGAAGTATTTTGTGTGCGGTTTGATTCTTGTTCATGAATTATCTACCCACCCCTATGTCTTTAAGATTTCTACCTTCTTTGTCTTCCAACAGATTTAGTGTTTCTGTTTTAATATTTAGATCTTTGCTCCATTTAGACTTTAGTTTAGTTCATGGTGATAGGCATGGGTCCAGTTTTAGTTTTCAGCATATGGATAGCCAATTTTTCCAGCACCATTTATTAAAGAGACTATCTTTCTTCCAGTGAATGTATTTGGCCCCTTTATCAAAGATAAAGTGGCTGAGTGTGTTTGTAGTTGTATCTTGTAATGTATTCCATTGATCTTCAGGTCTGTTTTTATTCTAGTGCCATGTTCATTTTATTACAGTAGCTTTGTAGTTTAACTTCAAGTCAAGGATTGTGGTGCCTCCTGCTTTGTCTTTGTTGCTTAGAATTGCCTTTGCTATTCTAGGTCTCTTCTGGTTCCAGATGAATTTTAGGAGTGATTTCTCTAAATCTGTGAGGTATGTTAGTGGTATTTTGATTGGGATTACACTACATCTGTATAGCAGTTTTTGGAACATGGACATTAGCACAATGTTTGTTCTTCCTATCCATGAACAAGTGATGTCTTTTCATTTTCTGAGGTCCTCTTCAGTTTCTTTTTCAAGGTATTAGAATTTTCCCTGAGTACATCTTTTACTTCTTTTGTTTGATTGATTCCTAATTATTTCATTGTTTTTTGGATGCTGTTATAAAGGGTGTGGCTTCTCTTATTTCTCTCTCAGTGATTTTGTTGTTAGTGTATAGGTATGCTATTGATTTTTGAGTGCTGACTTTGTATCCAACTACATTACTGAATTTATTTATTATACCTAGGACTCTTTCAATGGAATTTTGGGGATCTTCTATAAAGAGCACCATGTATTCTGCAAATAGTGATAATTTAACTTCTTTTCCTATCCTTAAGGCTTTTATTTCTCTCTCTTGTCTAATTGCTCTGGCTAGTATTTCCAGCACTATATTGAATAGGAGTGGTAATAATGGATATCCTTGTCTTGTTCCTGATTTTAGGGTAAAGGCTTTCAGTTTTTGGCCATTTAATATGATGCTGACTATTGGTTTGTCATAGATGGCTTTTATCATATTGAGGTAAAGGCCATCTATCCCATTTTTCTGTAAGATTCTTATCATGAATAAGTGTTGGACCTTATCAAAAGCTTTCTCTGCATTTACAGAAATGATCATGTGGTTCTTATTTTTGGCTCTATTGATATGGTGGATTACATTTATTGATTTGCATATGGTGAACTATCCCTGCATTCCTGGGATGAATTCCACTTAGTCATGGTTTATAATCTTCTTCATGATTTGCTGCATTTTGTTTGCCAATATTTTATTGAGAGTTTCTGCATCTAAGCTCATTAAGGAGATTGGCCTATAGTTCTGTTTCTTTGGTTGGGTCTTTGTAAGGTTTTGGTATTAGAGTAATATTTGCTTCCAGGAATGATTTAGGGAGAATGGCTTCTCTTTCAATTTCATTGAAGAGTTTGAGGAGTGTTGGCATTACATCTTCTTTAAATTCCTTGTAGAATTCCATTGGTGAATCCATCTAGGCTTGGGCTTTTATTTGTTGGTAAGGATGTAATTACATTTTTTGTTTTGTTAATTGCAATTGCCTTATTCAACAGATTTACATCTTCTTTACCCAACTTTGGTAATTCATATGTTTCTAGGAATCTGTGCATTTCCTCTGTGTTATCAAGTCTATGAGAATAGAGGTTTTCAAAATAGGTATTGATGATCTTCTCTATTTCCACAGGGTCTGTAGTTATTTCACCCTTTTCATTCCTTATTCCATGAATCTGAGTTTTTTCTTTCCTTTTTAAAATAAGGTTGGCTAGGGGCTTATTAATTCTATTTATTCCTTCAAAGAACCAACTGTTTCATTCATTGATTGTTTGTATAGTTTTCTTAGTCTCTAGTGCATTGATTTCTGTTCTGACATTCTTTTGGCTTTGGGCTTGACTTGCTCTTCTTTTTCTAAGTGTAGCATCAGGTTGTTTATTTGTGTTCATTCTGTCTTCCAGATGTGGTAATTCACTGCAATAAATTTTCCTATGAGGACTGTTTTCATTGTGTCCCCACTTTCCCATAAGATGTATTTGTAGTTTTGTTTGCTTGTAGATATTCTTTAATTTCTTCTTTAATTTCTTCTGTGACTCACTGATTGCTCAAGCATGTATTATTCAATTTCCACGTGTTTGAGGAGTTTTTGAAGTTTCTTTTGTCATTAATTTCTAGTTTTATGATGCTATGATTCAATAACTTGCATGGGATTATTTCAATTATTTTGCATTTATTTAAGCATGTTCTGTGGGCTAGTATATAGTCTATTTTGGAGAATGTTTCATGTGCTGCTGAGAAGAAAGTATATTCTGATGTTGTTGATTGGAACACTCTGTATACATCCCCAAGTCCATTTGTTCACAGATGTGATTCAGTTCTGTTATTTCTTTGCTGATTTTCTGTCTAGTTGATCTGTCCCTTTGTGTCAATGGCATGTTAAGGTCTCCTGTTATAATTGTGTAATTGCTTATTTGATTTTTCATTTCTGTTAATACTTTCTTTGTATTGCTGGGTGCTCTGGAATTTGGTGCATATATATTTAAGATTGTTATCTCTTCTTCTTGAAATTTTCCCCTAACTAATATGTAGTGACCTTCTTTATCTCTTTGGATCACTCTTGGTTTGAAGTTCACATTGTCTGAAAACAGAGTAACTACTCTTGCTCTTTTGGGGAATCCTGTTACATGGAGTATTGTTTTCCATCTTTTGACTTTCAGTCTGTGGGCTTCCTTTTGGGCTAGATGGGTTTCTTGTATATAACATATGGTTGTATGTTGTTT